>JASDQU010437090.1:0-19682 GCA_032191745.1 Picea mariana | reverse complement strand
CTCATTGTGGTCTACCCAACTTTCGACTGTACCCGCCTGGTGACTGTTCGCGCACTGGAAACCTAGTTTCCTATCTTTTTAGGGACATACACAGGTGACTACGGGGGTATACTATGGTACCTAGGACAGAAATCATGCCACGCTTTATAGAGTATACCCAAAGGGTGCTTCTTTGTTCGAGTTTCACTTGCACCGGTAAGTTTTTGTAGTGTTGGTTGTCGTAATTGTTCTTCCAATTAGTTTAGTGTTTGCTTGTCTTATCTTGTAGCAAATTTTTAGTGTGTGTTGTTTTTTGAACAGTTAGACTGCCCTAAAGTGTCTTTGATATTCTCACATAGTGGAGGATCACGAGCTTCGTCAGTCACGAAGGCTTCAGGTCCTATCACCGGTTTCACTGGAGCCACCCCCGCCACCACTAAGGCGAAAGCTAGACCAACAAGGGTCTTTTGAAGTGACCGAATCACAAGAAATTGTGCCCGACCAACATCCGGAGGAATCGACTATTTTATACTTTGGAGTGAAAGATCTTGGTCCACCTAAAACCTCACCCACTGATATTTTGGCACGTAGCATCGTACCGATTCACCCTTACGAGTGCCAGATAGTGTCACACGCAGCAATGGAAACAAATGTTGTTACTCCTTCTGGGATTTCTTCAATTCCCACTATGGTTGTCACCACAGGAGAGTTTCTGCCTCCTAACCCACCATCACCAGTTCGAGCCACCATGGTCTCAACCACCTCTACCTCGCACAGTGGTCCGATCCTGTCTATGGTGATGGCCATAACCCCTTTCCCACCAAGTGCGACAGGCCCTCCGTTCTCATACGGGATGCCTAGTTCAGGTACCGGTCCTGTACTTTCCTACTCCACTTCACAGACTTCAGGTCTAGGGGAAGGGAGCTCTAACGCTCCTTTGCAAGGCCACATGGGGGGCACTCCTGCTCCTTTTAACGTTTTCCCTTACGGGGGAGGTCATATACCTCTTTCGTCCCCTTCGCTTGGTGGCACGCATCAGCAATCCGTCGGGCCACCTGCACACCATAGTTTACTTGGAGCAGGGAGTCAAGGACCACCTTCACATAATATGTCGGTAGGTTCAACACCATTTTCTTTGTTCGGTGTGTTTAGTAACAATGCCTTTTTGTCATCTACTTTCCCGATTGGGGGCAACCCCAGTTTTGGACAACCTATTCTTATGCAGGGTACTATTCTTGCATCGGGGGCAAACCCAAGAACTTCTTTCGCATCAGGGCCTTGGAATTCTTGGCAGGGATCTGTTCCTTCATCAAGAATGCTGATCTATGGTAGTTATTTCCATATTCAATGGAACCCTGGACAAGGTACTATGCCTATCCCCACAGAATCAGCATTGGGCAACCCTTCCCAAAGTCCTTCAAATGTAACACACGCCCATCCATCTACGTCCTATTTTGGGAATCAGCCGATGATGTCTCCTCACACACAAAATCTGTATGCTGGTCATGGCCATGTTTTTTACCAGAACCCAAGCCAGCAACAGAACTTTTCCTGGCAACCTGGTGCCAGTCAAACTCTAGGCCCCTTTTTCCCAGGTTATCACCAACAACCCAAACTACCTTTCCTTGCAACCTTGCATTTGCCAGACTTGAAAAGGTTGTTGAATGACCCTATCTGTCACGATCCACATTGGCCTCCTATGTCGATGAAGTTGCCTTCAGACATACCAAAGTTTGAATCCAAGCCTAACGAAGATCCAAACGATCATGTGACTACCTTCCACCTTTGGTGCTCATCTAACTCTTTGAAAGATGACTCCGTACAGTTGCAATTTTTTCAACGTACTCTCATTGGGAGTGTTGTGAAATGGTACATTGAGATTGACCACTCAAGATATTCTTCCTTCGGCGAATTGGAAATGGCCTTCCTAAACCATTTCCAATTACTTGTGAGATATGATGCTCACACAAAATTGCTAGCCAATTTCTCACAGACAAAAGTAGACCATATCTCTGATCACATCCGAGAATGGAGATGTCGGAAGAATTTAATTAAGGTACCAGTCCCACCAGCATTAATGCTCGAGTGGTTCCTTAAGTCTTTGGTCTCGCAGTTATCGAAAGATGTCATGACTTCAGAAGCGTTCTTCGAAGAAGACGCCATCATGAGAGCTCAACAACTTGAGCTCATCTATTCTCAATCTGGTTTATTATACGAGATCTTGCCAGATGCACCACGCTCAATACTTTATAAAACCAGACAGAGAGTTGGACCACATGCCAATGGTATTGTTGGTTCAACACAAACAAAGCCCACTGAGCAACTGACGAAGCAGTTGCAACAATTGTCTATACAACACACAGTGGCCAGCCAAACTATTGTTTTGGTTGCTCCCCCTACTAAAATATCGCATGTACATGCAGTGCAATCAACAAATCCAAAGGCTACCCAGCAGCCTGAAGGAAAGAAAAAACAATAAATAAGGGTAAAGGGGATAAGAAACCCACCGATAATGTTGGTGGGGGAAACACTGAGAAATGAAAGGCGAGGTATCCGTGCAACCTGTGCACAGAAGACCACTCGACCCACCTATGTCCCTGGCTTGCAGAGGCCCAAAATTTTGTGACACAGCAACAACCTGCTGTGTTAACAAATCCATTTCAACATGGACAAAACCTAACCCAAGCCTCTACAAGTGCAGAAGGGGGTAGTCAAGGACCCTCTCCATCTTAAAACAATCCCGCATCTATGAATGTATATATGATGAAGGGTGATGCTTTCATATCCACTAGAGTGCATGACTACAGTAAACCAAGAACTTCTGAGAAGGACAAAGAAGCCGAACTCCCATCTCTTCCTCTACGGATTGAGAAGAATTTGGGAAAAACAATGACACACATCCCAAAAGGCATGTTCAAAAAGTCTTCTCACAAACCAAACGCAAGGGCCGCACAGAACTATTATGTGGTGGAAGATTTGTCTAAAACCCCTTGTGCGATGTCCACTTTGGAGGTCCTCCAAAGCTGCCCTTCCCAGAGGAAATCTTTGTTAACCTCTCTAGGATCTACTGAGACTTGTAATCCAGGTACCATCATGTTAGATACAACCGACTTAAAACCTCGTCTACCTTACCACGTAGTGTTTCAGATAGTAGTGGCTCACCCCATGAAAACTTTTACTTGAAATATTTTCTGCACGATGGTTGATGAGGGCACTTTGACATGCGTCATGTCATTGGCATGTTGGAAGGCCATTGGCCAACTTGTTTTGTCTCCATCGCCTACTCTTCTCACTGTTTTTGATGGTCGTTTGTTCCGACCACATGGTATCATTCCCTCTTTTCCCATGCAATTGGGAGGGAAGACCATGTGCGTTGAGGTAGAGGTAGTTGACATGTCCCTCGACTATAATATTTTGTTAGGAAGGAGTTGGACTTATGCCATGCAAGCAATGGTTGCTACAGTTTTCTGGGTCTTGTTGTTTTGCACCCGAGGATCGAATTGTGACCATTGGATCAATTGTCTTTCTCCAGATCTGACCCTTCATTGGGGGTTTCCGTGGTCCCGATGATTGATAATCCTCAACCAGGTGTAGTCAACGTAGGGGTTGGTTTGTGCCCATCTTTGATGGGTACCTTTGATTACCCGTCCCCTTAAGGCAATGTTAAGTTCATATCCGACCACCATAAGGTTGAGATTTTCCAAGTTTCGTCGTTTTGCATGTCTTACTTCAATGATCCATGGATACTTCCTTACCCATCAGCCATGATAGAGGGGTCAGGACATCCGGGCATGTCCATGCCCTTGTTCGTAGCTGAAGTAGCATACTCTTTAGTCCAGCAAGCTTCAACCAACCTAGATCCAACTCCTGCACAAGAGTTCGATCTGCTTCTAGAGCCTATTTGGGCTCAAGGTTCTCTCACTAACACCGAATTGTTAGACTTAGTCTTGCCCTCTGACGAAGAAGTAATTGAAGCAATGATTAGTTTGGCCAAACCCTGGGATGATCTTCATCATAGATCATACTTTCTCCCAGAGTTAAGTAGAATCGAGGCTGGATAATTCACCTTGACTATGACTGGAGATAGGACTTGTCCTATTAATCCCTTAGTTATGCATGATGTCTATGCTAAGGGTAATATGGCAACCATCACTGAAACCATACCGATCAATATCTCCAAAACCCCTGGCGTCATGGAGAATGATTTTGTCGAAGCTGACTGCTCCCCCGGAGAGATTCAAATCTACACAGATCTATTTAAAGAATTATGTAACGTTTTTTCCTGGTCTTACAAGGAAATGATAGGCATCAATCCAAAAATAGTTGAACATGAAATCAAAACTTATCCAGATGCCAAGCCTGTCCAATAGAAGCTTCGTCTAGTTAACCCTAGGAAAGCAACAGCCATTAAGGTTGAGGTTGAGAAATTGCTAAAAGTTGGTTTTATCTATCCTATCCATTTGACCCAATGGGTGTCAAACCCCGTGTCGGTCAATAAAAAACAAGTCACAATTCATGTATGTACAGACTTTCGTGATTTAAACAAGGCCTGTCCCAAAGATAATTTTCCCACACCATTCATCAACTAGATAATTGATGAATGTGCGGGTTGCGAGGCCTTCTCTTTCATGGATGGTTTTTCGGGATATAACCAAATACAAATCAAACTCGAAGACCAGCACAAAACAACATTCATCTGTCCATGGGGTACATTCACGTATCGTAAGATGCCTTTTGGTCTCAAAAATGTTGGAGCCACCTTTCAGTGGGCCATGTCTTTTTCTTTCCATGACCTCAAGCATATATTCGAGGCCTATTTAGATGATCTATCATCTTGATCTCGTAAGAGAACAGAGCATCCCACACACCTCCAACTTATCTTTGAGCATTGTCGCTACTTCCAGATTCTCTTGAATCCAAACAAGTGCAGCTTTTACGTAACATCAGGATGATTTTTAGGTTTCATAGTGTCAACAAAAGGGATCATGGTCGATCCTCTCAAGGTTGATGCAATAATTTAGTTGCCCCCCCCACGCACAATCCTTCAACTTCAGAGTCTACAGAGAAAGGTGAATCTTTTAAGATGCTTCATCGCTACCTATGCCGAGATCACCAAGGGCTTTATGCGCTTACTTAAGAAAGGTGTTCCTTTTTATTGGGATGATGTTGCTCAACGCTCTTTCACCGCGTTGAAACATACCCTCACAACTGCCCCTCTGCTCCGGCCACCTAACTATAACAAGGATTTCTTATTATATCTGGATGTAGCAGAGTCAACCATTAGCATGGTCTTAGTTCAGTAAGATGACTTGTTCTTATAATATGTCATCTATTACCTGAGTCGAGGCCTATTAGGATCAGAACTCAATTATTCTCATATCGAAAAACTTGCATTGGCAACAGTCCATGTTGTTCAATGGTTCCATCATTATGTTTTGTTTTGCAAGACCACCATCATTGTTGTCATGAATCCATTTCAGTACATGTTGACACGATGGGTAATAGGTGGAAAGATCAGTAGATGGATAGTCGTCCTCCAGGAGTTTGACTTAGATTTTGTTTCAATGAAATCCAAAAAGTCACTAGTCTTCGCAGAACTTATTTCAGAAATTCCGGTTGAGTCAAGTGATCTTGTGCCCGAAGAGTCGCCTATCAAAGGAGATATGTTTTTTATCACCTCTTTGGATCCCTAGTATGGAGATATACTTATATATATCTAGAATTTGAAGTGCCCCACCTCTGGTTCTCGTGATGAGCATCGACGCATACACCATTAGGCTAAGAATTATCTCATACTCTATGATACATTGTATCAGAGAGGTGTAGACTGCATCCTACACTGATGTTTCACTCACGAAGAAGAAGTTATCATGCTTAACGATTGCTATACTGGAGCCTATGGTGGCCATTTGTCTGGGTTGGTAACAACCCAAAAGATTCTACGAGTAGGTTACTTCTAGCCAACACTAATCAAAGATTGTATCGAATTGGTCAATAAGTGCCACCCGTGCCAAATCTTTTCTTGGAAGATGAGGGCACATCCCACTCCCATGTCTCCTATCATCACAGTTGGTTCCTTCACCAAGTGGGGCATTGATTATACTACATGCAACCCTCCTTTAGCAAGGGGGCACCATTACATTATCATAGACATAGACTACATGAAGTGGGTCTAAGCTATGCCAACGTTTAAATGTGATGGAGAGAATGCATCTCTCCTTTTATTCAACCAGATAATAGAAAGGTTTGGCGTCCCAAGGGAGATTGTCACTAACCATTGTAGTCACTTTCAAAACTAGATGAGGATCAAGTTAACATCAAAGCTTGGGTTACAGCAGGAACATTCGTCACCCTACTACCCCCAAGCAAATGGTCAGGTGGAAGCTGTGAACAAAACTCTTAAGACCATTCTACAACGAACGATCAACTCAGCCAATTCAAATTGGCATTTGATGTTATACTCGACATTATGGGCTTACCGAACATCTGTTAAGACTGTAACCAGTTTCTCACCTTTCCAACTCGTTTACAGGCTGGAGGCAGTCTTTCCTATCAAATGTCAGATCCCATCTCTAAAGTTGGCAGTACAATTGTTGCCAGATACTTCTCCACTTGAAGAGTGGTTATTATATCTAGAGCAGCTCAATGAGCAGCGTCGTGATGCGGCCCTGGCCAATGAGGCTCACAAACATAAATTCAAGTGTCAGTATAATAGGTCCATTCGTCCTCGGATTTTCACTGAAGGCGACCTTGTCCTGGTCTATGACCAAGATAAGGACCCCCTGGGGGCAGGAAAATTCAAACCCATGTGGTTCGGACCTTTCATCATAAAGGAGGTTCTAAAAAAAGGTGCTTATCATCTAGTTTATTTTGAAGGGAATGCTTTGGCAGAGCCTAGAAATGGACTCTACCTCAAGAGGTATTACTCATAGGCAGGTCACCATGGGTAACTTTTTGTAACATATGTATAGTCTTTGTACTATTACTTTCTAGTTTTTTAGTGTTATGGATGTGTCGTTTTGAAGTATCTTTTGTCACTTTGGCAGATGTCAAGAGAACCCGAGGTGTTCATTGGGTACACAGACGGTGCTAGCCAGCACACTCGGAAGCTTGTCTCTGCAACTTGGGTAATTTTTACACCTCGAGGCCAGTTATTATCTTTCAGAGGTATATGCTTAGGTGACACCACAAACAATGTCACCGAGTACAATGCAATTATTGAGTTGCTTCGTGAGGATTTTTCATTTGGTATCTCTCATCTTCGGGTCTACCTCGACACTCAGCTAGTTGTGTCTCAGTTAAATAGAGTTTACCGTGTTCATGATCCGATGTTACACCGACGATTCCTTAGGGTACGTCTCTTAGAATGAAGCTTTGATTATATTACATATTTTCATGTTCCTAGGAGTTTAAATCAAATTATAGATACCCTAGCTAATCAAATTTTAGATTGGCATCTTGCACACATATGAAAGGACATACACATAAACAAGTAAATACATTTTTTGCAAAGAAAAAAAAAACGATGATCCATAAGACACAAAAAGACATAAAAATCCATATATAACATCATAGTCACCAGAGTACATAGATGGATGCAAGCGCCTCAAAAATATGAACAATAACGATTCATAGGGCTTATTCCCTCAAAAAATATATACAAGTAGTGCTCTCGGCACACGAAAAACATAACTAAAGTAAGGGTCTGTGGGCCCTGTTGTACTGATCTACAACGTTGTCTAAACATCGAAACAATTGGACCCACGTTCGTGGTGCCCCCACTACATGAGGTTGTATTTATGGTGGCAGGTCCTCAATCTTTGCCATAGGGACCGTGCAAGTGAGCACAGTAAAGTTCTGCTCGCCTCGTCTCAACACCCTCTCAGCCTCCCCAGCTGGAAGATCTCCTGCTGTTGTTGGTCCCCCAGTGGCGGCAAGTGAGGCCCCTGGCCGAGGACGATGCCTATTCCTAGCATAGTCTGTAGGTCGCACTGGTCCCATGTCTGCATGCAACAAACACATATCCATCAAATACTCTGGCACAAAAAAAAATGATATATAACAAAAACAACATAAAAGTTACATATGTTTCAAAAAACAAAAAAACAATGAAGTAAACTTACCCATTTCTCCTCTTTCCTCACTAGGAGGTACTGGTATCTCAGGGTCTCTCGAGAAATCAATCCCAGCATAGGGGTAATCCTCTATAACTAGGATCTATCGCGACAACCAGGTGAAGAAGTCATCGTTGAAGGATTCATTGGTCCTTCCACCACCTTATCGCGGCAGTAACACTGGCCATCTACACATAGCAAGAAGAGAGGCCTGATGTCCTCAAACCACTACTCGATGACTAAAGCTTGGAACTCTCTCAAAGAAGAAAGAGCATAGAACAGTCCCGAACCCGAAGTTCATTTGCATTTACAATTGGAAATCTGTCAATTGCCTCTTCATACACTCTAACAATGTGGTGCTCCAATCAAATATTTGTGCATTTAAGCATTGGACTGCACAGTTCAGCTATTCCCAGGACACCTGATGTAGAGTCGTAGAACCAATGATTTGCCCAATAAGAAATACTATCGCCTATAGTGATAAGTCAATAATCTTTCTTATGGGCACCTGTGAGCTCGAGCGATATGTATCAGCCGGATAGTAAAGGCCTATCAATTCCATTATGTTATGTGGCCCCGAAGGAAAAGTTCGAAAGTTGACTAGTTCCCCTCTTCTAGAGAGGCCAGTCAAAAAATATATGTCCTCGATCGTGGGCACTAGTGATTGCCCCTCTAACATGAATGCCTCTGCATCTAGATGCCAATAGTCAACCAGGGAATTCAGCAGTCGAGGTTGTGCCCGCATAAAAGGACATAAGAAGAACTTGATCAACCCACATTGCATCAAGGCAGCCACGGCATTAGGGTCTTCCCCGACCAACTCACTGACCTCTTCATGCTGTCTTTTTCTCCAGTGGACATACATCCTGCAAAACATCAAGGTTGAGGAGGGTTAATCCTTGTTTTTAAGCTTTTTTCATTCAATAAGGGGGTCCACATGGGATGTAATGCTAATAGTCACATGTACATGCATGCAGAGTTTACTCTGCCCGAATGTACACGTGGCATGCCCTGAGACAGCCTACATGGACCTAGGGCTGACCTTTTTAAGGTCGATGAAATGGAACCCAATGCAAAAGTAAAGACTTAAAATGCAAGATAAGGGAGTTTGTACTTACTTGGTCCAGATAGATGGTCATTTCATCCACTATAGCTCCCAGAATCATTGCTTTTATCAAAAGGTGGTTTTTTGGCTCCAGAGTCAATTTCCAAATTAGCAATGGTGATAATTAGCTGTCAGCTTCTATTTATAGACTTTATGGCCTCTTTTTGTCACTTTTTTGGCCCCCCTTATCATGTTTTTCAAACCAAAAACTATTTAGAGTGATTCAGGAGTTGCATTGGGGGGGTATGATCGGGTATCAGGACATTTTTTTGGCATTTTGGGTAATTTTTGACTGTCCGTGGAAAAAATTTCCGAAGATCAACTTGAGCATGTAGGTTAGGACTTTCCGGGTATCAGGACTTTTGTATCTCTTTGTGTTTTTTCCTTTGCCATAGAATTGATCTCATCAAGTTGTGACATGAAACCATCATTGTTGCTTTAGAAGTGTCACAAGTTTGTGGTAGAGCTTACCGGAACATGGATGCCCTAGGTAGATCCTGGTTGCATTATGGTGTCCATGTTGATTCGAATCACTGTAGGCTCAGGAGTCCTCATTGTTTTTCCTGATTACGAGTTTGAGCCTCATTTGTATGATTCTTTTTCACTCTTGACCTCACCCTTAGGACTCCCAAAAGATATAACAGGTCTTATTTTAATCCATTTTTAGACCCTCTAAACATGAAAGGATTTCCGAGCGATCTTGTGGCCTTTCACACTCATTAAACTGAAATTTGAAGTCACATATGTCCGGCAGTAGTTTACCCCTTTTTTGGTTCGGACGGTCAACTATACGAACAAATGTATACTCTATGGAACTTTAGTTATCTATAAGAGTACTCTCAGGTATCATTTTAACCCTTTTTTGAGCCTAGGGAACTAAATTTATAAAAAAGGAACCCCCACGGAGTCCATAGTTAAGTTGTTTTCAGACTCCCTAAAATTGAAAAGATCGTTGAGTGACCTTGTTCTCTCACACTTGTTAAACTGGTCCAGAAGAACATTCCTGACGGAGTCCATAGTTAAGCTTTTTTCAAACTCCTTAAAAATGAAAAAATGGCTGAGTGATCTTGTCTTTCTCACACTCGTTAAAATGGTTTTGAATAGATGTCTTGTTGGTGCTAGTTTATCCCTTTTTCGAACCGACTAGACTATCTTTGAAAAAGGTACCCCAATGGAGTCTCATTTTACGTTTTTTCAGACTCTCTAAATATGAAAAACCATTGAGCTTACCTTCTCTAGGATTGTTAAACTTACATCAAAGGACATTACCATTATGTGTTTTGTTAACCACATTTGCATACCCGCATCTTTGGTCTAAATGCTGACTCCATGTTGCTCCCAACTGAACCATCTGAAGCATACCTTATATGCAAGCCTTGTAGCACATTGCCTCTGCATCTTAACACCCTTGTCCCTTGGAGGATTTTTCTTGAGTATCATTATTCTGAACATTAGTCTTGTCCTTTCACCTTGAACTTGTATGTTTGTAACACTCGTTCCTCCATTGTAACGTAACATTCCTTTATTCTTTTTTCCAAAATCATTGAAAAAGACAAAAAAATCAAATATACCCCAAAAAGAGGAAGGAAAAAGTGTTTTCTTTATTGGCAGCACAATAAGTCACCCTTGGATAAAGCACATATGTCTGTTTGTTCATCAAAATTTGGGATTTAATACGACCTTAGGAAGTTGTTCTCGCTACATTGAGTTGTGTCCTCCTCCATTTGGTTATTCTTCCAAACATATGGAGAGTTTGCATTGCCTCTTGCCTTGTGAACTTGTTATTAATGCCATGCTACCTGAGTCTCAACATTTTGTCGTTCTATTGTCCAAGGGAATATTTTACCAAGCCTGAGTCGGCCCCTCTGTAGTTTGTCTCTTTTCCTCATACCCGGCCATCCTGAACGTCCAATCAAGTCTTTGTTCAAAATCAATGAAGCCATCAGTCTAATCATCAACACTCTCTAGTCCATGAATGACAAGATGTCGAAGACCTCTAGGTAGTGAAGTCGTACACTCATATTACACTCCTACATGAGTTTTGAATATTTTAAAGTTGTTGCTCGAGCTCTGAAGACCTCATCTCCAGCCATCAGGCCTTATCAGCTTTTAAGAAGATGGATACTCTACATGTATATCTTTTTTATTTCAAGATGTAGCTCAGTTGTGTATTGTTCGTGGCTACACTTTATATGGTTATAGGACATGGATATACAGTGTATTTGATTGGTATCCATGCGTTTATGCTATCTCGAGCATGGGTATGCCTGCCTCAGTGAGACAATTGTTATTTTTGCAAATGACGCCTCCCGATTTCTGGTCCTTGGGCTCACTTGTTCGACACATCAATAAAGATTGGTAATGTATTTCGGCCATCAAATGCTCTTCTGACCTCACACATTAGGGGGCATCTGTTATAACCCTAATTTTCACCATACAAGCTTACCTGGCATCAGGCCATCTTAGATTCCTTCTTTGCCAAAACACTGTGGAACAACTCTTCTTAAAAACACTTTTTATAAAGGCCCACTAGCCCTGCTCTATTATTGCATGCGTGTACACTCTCGCTGACCCAAAACAGCCCACGTGTACCTACAAAAGAACAAAAAAAGGAAAGTTGTCGACGAAACACACAGCTTTGGGTGAGTTAACTGAACCTTTCGGCCATGCATGGCCGAGGGTTCGCCCAAATACCTAGCTTCTTCTAGCCTATAAAAGAAGGGTTAGGGGTCCCATTTGGAAGAGGAGAATCATAGTAAAGAAACTATACCCAATTGCATATTCCCTTTATCCCAACCCTTTAGCCTTCCTTATGCAAAGAGAAAGATAGAGCAAAGAAGCTGGAGGACAGTAGAAGAGGAGCCCAGGACCAGGTTCATGGAGTAGTGGTTGACTTCATCATTGTAAGTTGATTTGTTGAAGTTAATAATAAAGAGATACTTTTCCCATCCCACCATATGAGGTTTTTATGATTTATTGTATACTTGTTTATTGAAATATCTAACCCATTAATGTATAGATCAAATGCATGGGGAGTTTGTTGTTTGTTTTATGTGAATGCAGGTCAGCCTTGGGAGGAGAGCTGCAATCAAAAAATGATCAAGCATAAGGAGGGATCTACATCAAACGCCCGTAATAAGGTATGCTCATTTAACTATGCATTTGCTTAAGAAGAATGGGGATTAGGTCTGGGATGACGGTAGAAATTAGATATCTTTAGGTCTTTTCTGCATGCATAATCTAACCCTAAGTGCTAGTCTGTAGAGGGATTTCCCACTCAAAACACCAATGTGGGAGAAAACCACCGAATTATTTTCTTATATGTATTTAAGAATTATATTCAAAGAAGCACCAACTTCCAATTCTCCAACTCCAACTAGAAGGGGGCTCCAACCCCCTAGTTTCTCAAGCTACAACCTGAGGGAAGCTCTAACTCCGCAATTCTCTGGCTACAACCATAAGAAGGATACAACCCCCTATTTTCTCTATATACAATTAGAAGGTGGATACAACCACCTAGTTCTCAGGCTCCAAACTGAAGGAAGCTCCAACTCCCTGATTCTTAGACACCAACTGGAAGGAGGATACAACCCCCTTTCCTTGCCTCATCCTGCCACCCTGAAATATAAGTGTCAAATAGATCATGAAACCATTGGCACACTGTCCTTGTGATATATACGACTATAACCTGTACCAATCTACACCAACAACCTATAATTAACATGAACCAATAACATGTGACCAATGTGTACCAATAATCATCATATACCAACCAAAACCAATAGGTACATGACCTATATATGTTGCAGCTCACGTATGTATGCGACATGTCTAAACTGCAGCCTTCATATATACATTCTTTGTCTATATTGCAGCTTACATACACCTTCAGAAAGATAGGGTTTTCACTTTTCTAAAACTCATACCCTTTGTTGTCTCTATCACATCAACCTGCAACGTGTCCCAACCTATACCAATCAACCTATGATATCACAAGTGCATCAAATATGCATATCACAATACCTCATAACCATCACCAAGACCAAGATGTGATTTTACTAATATATCAAGATATATATGCCACATCATCCATAAACCAGGTGTCAACAATACTACTAGCAAGTGCCTCTAACCATGCACCAAACATGTACCAATCATGTGTCACCAACACTACTAGAAATTTCATCTAAACATGTACCAAGAATATCCCTCAATAGATCAGATATGATAGCATAGATCTCATACTCAATATCACAAGAATATCGTTCAAACCATGTGCATTTGTGTCTTTCTATTCATATGTCATACATGTGCATACAATCATAAACATATGTAATAAACCCTCACATTGACTAGACAACAAACCCTCATTGATATGTAGCCTCAAACTAACCAACAACCTCACCAACACATCACAACCAAAAACCCTCAACCATGTACCAAGAAATGTAAGATATGCCTCAATAATCAAACCAACAAGATGTACCAATGACTAATATCAGTCATACCAGTGTTGCATTTCTGTATATCTAGATCATACTGTAGGTGTCGTACAACCAATAGCCTCTTTAGGGGAAATTCTCAATTTCCCATAACCATATCACATGTAGACAATAATATCCAACTACACTTAATAATATGAAATACTTTTTGAACCTCTAAATAGATTTGTTGTTCCTGATCATTGTAGACCTTCCTGGGAACTTGCTTTCACACTCTGAGAACCTAGCACTCTCAACAACTCAAGATTTCATGGATTTTCCCAACTGTACATGCCCTAATATATTGTCATCCTGCATATGTACGTGACCACTTGCACTGCAACCCTTGTACACCTCAAAAACTAGGGTTTTTTTCGATAATTCTGCAATTCCAAAACTTTCATTGTCAACCCTCCTATACTACCTCGGACTTGTGTAAATTGATGTATCAATGTGTACCTGCAATAGACCTTTCACAAAATATATATTCAATGATATTCAATAGGTAGGGTAGATGTTAATGGGAGCTTCTTTCTCTCTGATTTATACTCTCCAAGTATCTTCCTCAAGGGGTTATCTTCTAACTAATTTTACCCAACTTCCTTCTTTTAGGGCTAACCGACTTCTAAACACTTGTCCACTTACAACCACTTAATCCACAAATAGTAATCTCTCCAATTATAGTTGCAACCAACTTTACTATTTAATTAATTTCCTTTGCAACCACTTTGAATTATCCATAAATAGTAAACTCACCACTTCTTGTTGCAAGTACTTTATTATTTAAATAATTTCACTTTGCAACCACTTTGACTACTTTATTATTTAAATAATTTCTCTTTACTCACAACTTCTTGTTGCAAGTAATATTTCTATAATTAGTCAATTCATAACTTGTTTTCCATTAACAAACTTCTTGTTACAACCACTTTATTATTTATTTTATTTTTTGGTCAACCACTTTGACTATTCAATTTATCATCACAATTACTTTACCATAATTACCAAACTCACAACTTCTTGTTGCAACTAATTTATTTTTAATTATTTTCTTAATGCAACAACTTAACCCATGATTAACTCCTAGTTTCACCCATTTTGACTAGTCAACTTCTTCTAGGGATTTCTAGAACAATTTGATTTCTTTGGCCTTCTAGGGGCTTCTAGATAACTCAAGAGGGTTCTCCAACTTCACAACGCCATAACTCTCTAACCGTGAGGATTTATCTAGCATTCCACATATCACCAAAAATGGAATGACATGTGTTATCCATATAGAATAGTCTTACCTGCAAATACATTGATCTTCATACCATTGTACCTAAATGAAATTGAGTCCCTTATACATATTTTTTTTGGGGCTACTGAAAGTTTCTACTAGACTTGCTTCAAGGGTTAACATCAATCTCTAAGGGTTGACATCAATCTAAAATATCACTCTCCAATGGTTGACATCAATGAAAACCAACAATCCAAACCAATTTTGCATCGAACTAAGAAAAATGTCTGGCATTTTCCTGCATTTTTCTCATTTCATAAGCTGTGAATATCCCATGTAGCTCATCCATGGTTATCACACTCAGATTTGTTATTTCTTCTAGTGTTGAAATATTAGGATCAAATATAATTGGAAGAGATATTAGTATCTTCTAAACAATTATATATTCGCCAACATCTTCTCCCAATCCTTTAATTGCATTCACTGTTTCATCAACTTGTAAAAAGTAAGTTGTAATTTTTTCATCTTCCTTGATCTTCAGCTATTCAAATTGACCTCTGTAAGTTTGAAGTTTGGCTTCCTTGACTTTAGCATCCCCTTCATAAACATTCTGAATTTTGTCCCATATTTTCTTTGCAGACTCACAATGCATAACTTGACATATAATGAATCAACAAGGCCATTCACAATAGCATTCTTATCCTTTGAATTGTTTTGACTGAATTTATTTCCGTCGTTATATGTTTGAGGAGTGGAAGGCTCTTTGAATCCATCTACTACTGATTTCCAAATATCAAATCCATGTGCTTGTACATATGTTTTCATCCTTTTTCTCTAGAATGCATAGTTATGTCCATCAAAATATGGTATTCCATTTTTATACATAATGTTTCTCTCCATTATCTACCTTCTAGTGGTTAAATTGTTTCTTGAAGGAACCTGCTCTGATACCAATTGTTGGAATGCTTAGAAGCGGGGGTGAATAAGTGTGAGCACTTTATACCACTTTTAACCACATGTTGGCAACCAATTCACATTTTTATATTGTTCTTACAAGCTGCCTACACCAATGTTTTGCGAACCTTGATTTTCATCACAATCTTTGGAATAAAATAACACCATTATGTTTGCGCTATTCGCACACTTACCTTTGTTCTTGTTTTCACGAATGCAAGCGTGAAAATTTTGATTTCGAAGTCATATTAACAAATAAATAATTGTTATGATCACTCTTGTCTCTATGCTCATTGCATTTCCAATTTACTTATTGTTATACAATTGGCAAGACTCCAAGATTCTTTATTCATTTGGCATTTCTGTTGTTAATATGGTTTCCATTTTTATGAGATTGTGATTAATTGTTAAGGGTTGTGATTCAATCATTGATGCATTGCTGGTTTGATTTCTATAGTCTTTGATCAATTTCTTTTACACATTGTTTTCATAAAAATACATTGGTGTTGTGGTTAGACCCTTGCTATAAATCATGTCATACAACACATATTTGATTTGATCAAACCCTTGGTGTTGATTTCGAATCATTAATTTGGTTTTAAAACTATGCTAAAACTTTTCTTGTGCAAATGTTTGGTCGAATTACCATATGTTTCATTAATTGTTTGAATAACATGGTTTTTAATATATGCAACAGTAATATTTGAATAGTTATATGCGTCGGCAGTTGTACTTATGGGAAATGACTGTTTTTCATGGGCTGAGCTAACTCCACCACCCTCGCACACTTTGGCATTAATGCCTTCCCCCTATCCCGGGTTACCTCTATTAGTTTTCGGGTAAGCCTGTGAGTTATTCGACCATGCGTTGACCCTACCCAAACCCCTGTCCATTGTGTGTTCTCTCCTGGCTCCTGTAGGGAGAATTTAAACCCCATGGTGTTCAGAGTCAGTTTTGGTTTCATTATTGCTAGAGAAGACTATTTAAGACTGCCCCCGTAATTGCCCCCAGAGACACGTTTTTGCGTGAGCGATTCTGGACAAATGGTTTGGAATCAGATCAAACTCTTGAAAGCCCAGAACTGAAATTAGTCCCTTTACCTTCATCTCAGGCAGTTTCCTTAGAAATTGATTTTTTACAGAGATATAGGTCGTGTTTTACAGGTCAATTTTTCAGATCCTCTCTGTGGCTATAAGGTGCGTTTTGGGTCTGTATGCATTTGCCAGAATGCTTATCACTTCTCCAGACCTATGCTTCAGAACCTCTTCCACCCGTCTATCCTTGTGCCTCAACCTCCTGTTGAAACCCTTGATCAATCCAAATATTTATCAAATAGTCTCTGTTCTCCTTAAGATGTTGAGGCAGCAACAACTTTTGTCAATTTGAAATTATCATGATCGAAGCATTGTCTTACTACCCAGGTATGGTTTTTCCACATCAATTTTGGATGATTTGGTTTTGACTAGCACAATCAATTAGTTATGTCTGCTTGAGTAGATTAAAAAAGCAATTATGTTTACTTCCAGTTACCAGAAGTGATTTTGTTTTTTCTATTTTGAATTAGCATGAGAGATTTCGTTTGCATCGATTCGTTTTCCTAAAACCAATTATAGCTATGATTTTGTCAATGCGATTTGATTATTCTCAGATTAGAATAAAATGATTGATTTGTTTTTTATTCTGTTTGGATTTTCTTTCAATAGCTCTGTCTGTTTCTATTACTTTTACCAAAATGATCTCGTTATGAATCATGTACAGAAGATTCGATTGTTAAACTCAGAACACAGTTATGTTTGGATTCATATGATTTTGTTATTGTTGGATTATGTCGGCTCTAATATAGTTGAAATTATTTCTTATGTCCTGATTTTGAGACGATTCTGTATGCTGGGATTAGCATGGTCTTTCATATATGCAATACGTCAATATTAAAGATTGGTTTGACCAAAACAATGTAATCTATTTGATTCGTAAAATGATTCTGTTAAGATCGGATTGACATAGTTTGTCTCTATTTGAATTTGTATGAAAGACTTGGCTAAAATCGGTCATAGTTTGTTTTTAAATTGGTTCAAGAGATAATTTTGTTGGATCCCCAACTGTCAATCGATTCTGTATGTCCCGAGTTGGTAATAAAATTTGTTTGACAAATCTCACATATCATGTTACCTTTTGATCAATTCAACCACGATTTCATTGGTTTCAATTTGCATACAAGTTTGATTCGTTGCAGTATGAATGATTTGATTTGTTTGGAATTAGTAATTAAGGATCTGGTTGATATATTTCTATTTGATTTGGATTGATTGAAATCGATTCTGTTTTCAAATTAGACCAGCTACAGAATCGCCAGATTCTATTACCTAGTCTTAAAACTTAGATTTTTGTTGATTTTATGAATAAAATATCATCTAAACTTGTTTATTTTTGTCCTCTTTCAGGTACATTCGAATTGCAATGATCAATTGGGCATGCTGTGGTAGTTTAGGAGATATTTGTGTGATGTAGTTTTAGAGTTTAAGTTGTTAGTTTAAGTCAAAAAAAGAGACTTGGGATATTATCCCAGATTTTTTGTAAAACTGCTTTGATAATTCCCACAGGGATGTTTTACCCTGTGGGAAGTCTTTAAATACTTCTTATTTTTTTTGTAAACAGGAATCATCCTCACTGTGGGAGAACCAGACTATGGATTTATGATATAGACTGAGATAAAAGTTGATGTCTTGTAACAGCTTTCGCTTTCAATATATCAAACTTTTGTTTCAAGTTTTATTCATGTCAGTTTGCAGTTGATTATAGACTACTTTAGCTATCGTAATCTATTGCAGGTTGATGTGACTTGATTAATGTGTAATCCATATCTGAACTCTCTCTTATTTAAAAATACAGCAATTACTTTGCTTCAGTTAATGAATTACAGATTTCTATTCTTCGTTAATTGAATCATTTTGTACAAATCCTTACACGTAGATTTATCTAAATGTTATGATTTGTAAATCATAAGATTGTTGTAAATTTTTATGTCTTGTTTGTCCTATAATTATATTTGAAGAGTACAACAACTTTCCGTTTATGAGAATCTCATGGAGAATCTGGTGCGGGTTTCCTCCCACCAAATAGCTGAATCGACCATCATACACAGGACAAATCTGAAGCGTTACTTCAGGTCAGTTTCTTATTCGTTAATTGATAGTTAGAATTGTGAGTATAATTTAATTAGTTTAGATAGATATATGTATAGTTTAGATTTATAGTTAGAGTTAGTATTTTAGTTGTTTAGTTTAGACAGTTTTTGTTTAATTCCTTTTTCATAAAACTATAAAAATCAAAAAACAGTTTCGCTGTCTTAGGACAGTTTACAATTGATTTTTGCAGGTTTTCTTCTAAATCTGCAATTTATAAATATTGTACATTTGTGATTAAGATTTAATTTTGTTAGTAATTGAACATTTGATTTTATAGGATTATAGTTGATAGATTTAGGTAATAGATTGTATATATGTAGTTTGGATTTGTTTATTTAGTTTGTTTTAATTATTCTTTTATTTAGATTAGTTTATTAGCATAGTTTTTCATTTGTTTTTCTAGGACTTAGATCGGCCAATGGAGCCGCTAAACCCGTCAGGGTGGGTTATCCCAAACGGCTTGGGTTATTTAGACAACCCCGGACCGGATCCACTCTTCCAGTTGACGGACGGTCAATTTTGCCCATCAACACCACAATATATATTCTTTCACTTTAACAACAATTTTCAGAAGTATATCATCAATGTATCATCTATGAATGCATCCAATATATATATATATATATATATATATATATATATATA
>JASDQU010437089.1:25563-43323 GCA_032191745.1 Picea mariana | reverse complement strand
GCCCGCACTATATCTGTGCATCATGTGTTTTGCATGTTTTGCATTGTATGCCGGAATGACTAAGTGTTAAAGAATGTTGACAATTGTCAAGGTATACATTTGAATTGCATGGAGTAGGAGTGTGGCTCGTTTGTAGCCTAGAATGGAGTATGGGTATGCTCTAGGTGAAAAAACGGATGAAGTATCCTTGGATGAGCAATGTCGCACACCCATGAAATGTCAAAGTTGGACTTGGGCATGACTCTTGAGGACTTGACACTTATAAATATATGATAAATAATTGGTCTTGCTTTAAAATCTCATATACAAGGGTTTTAGGCCACGGTTGAATCAACCCACTTGTTTGGCAATGGTAAACAAATGATAATGACATGATCATTTGAGGCAATAAGTAGCATTTTGAAGCTTGACATCCAGCTCCTGAGTTTAAATTTATAGATCTGCAGTTATTTTTCTGCTAGTTCTGACATATTTCTTGGTATGGTATCATATTTCATGCATGCTTAAACACACGAGACATACTTATGTTCAGTTCTAAGGACAAGAGTTTATACTCAGCATATGGTTCAAATCTGAAACTTATTTTCTATTTCTTAGTGCGACGTTGGGATTTATTATGATCTATTACATACGTTTAATCAAATCGATGCCAAGGGTTGTGGAACTACTTAACTAATAGTGAAAAGGTCGCACTGAATGAGACTGTCTAAACATTGGTTCTTAGAATATGGTTGTTTTTTTCTGAATACAAGTGACTGTGCCATTGATACACTTGAAGGGCTAACGTTACACTGCTATTTCACTTTATTTGTACAGATTTATGTTTCCATGTGCCAACATTTGATCACAATAATCATTGCATGAGGGAATAGTTGAACTTAAGAGAGAATTGGTGGATCTGCTTCTCAATATGATGACAAATATTGCCTTGAAAACTGAATATTTTCTGAGTATAGTCTAACAAGTGGAAGTTTTAACTCTTAAATCTTGCAAAAAAACTCTTAAATGTTTTCTTTCACATCTCACTATACTACCATCAAGACTCGAATTTATTTCTGAAGGTTGACATATACAGATTTTGATTTTTAAACCTAATACACCACATATTTCTGATTAAATCTGAAAAGTTTCTTTAAGCCAACTGTGTTTTGAAATAATTCGTGAAAACCTCAAAGCAGTGACTTGTGGACACGCCCTTTGAGAATTTCCACAAGGCACTCACTCTCACATGATTTCTGGGCATATGTTCCTGTTTGATAGCATTTGGCATCTTTTCTTTGCATATGTGGTCACATATTTTCGCTCAGCACAGCGTCTTTGATATACACTGTCATCTGATTTGACAATTTTGCCTGTGTCTAATGTGCTTTGAATAGTGATAAATTAGCCTTCTGTTCAATGATTACAATTTGGATAGTATACTCACGTTGACTACAATGATTACAATTTGGATAGTATACTTATGTTAAAAAGTTTTAGTCACTTGATAAAGTACTAGTCATTGAAGCACTTTCTTAGCATTAAAGTGAGAGGGATGGCCACTAAGATCACAACTGGTGGTTTGGTGGTTTGCCTGCTCTTGGACCTTCTTATTAGTTCCTACCCTTCGGGCTGGTAGGGACTTATAGTAATTGGTTCTCTACCGATCTATTAATCTAGCATTAAAACCAATGCATTTAACCTAAAGTTTTTGCTAATTCATAAATTTGTGGAATTGTATTTTATATTTTACCATAAGTTTTCAATTTGACATCTTATTTGGCCTCATATCGAGGCAATATGAGGAAAAGTTAGGATAAAGTTCCACATAATTTAACTAGTTTGAATGTAAACTTAGGAACTCAGATTCAAGATGAAGTAATGCTAACTTTCAAGTTAGCATTATTTCCATAACATTAAATGTTATCCATGCATAGATAATTCTTAGAGTTAGGTACATCTCCTCATGGAAACGATGGCTTCACAGGTGTTGCGATCTTCACCAGGTGTGATCTTGAGCTTCACTAGGTGTTACAACCGATTGTTATAATTCTGCAACCAATTTCTGTGACCTTGCACGTGCCTGTGACCATCACCTCGCTCAGTGCCAGTACTAGCTTCCCTGCTAGCTTCTATGGCAACCATGGCTTTCCTCTTTAGCTTCACATTATAAAGACTCAAGGCTCTCTTGTCTGCCAGTTTATAGGAAGGATCCAGATTTTGAGGCAACAATCTATTCAAATCAACATATATCAGATTTTGCAGGCAAGCGGTTCCATCAACAGAAATTAATGTATGTTTTTTAGATTGAGATGAGGCCAATTCTATAAGCCTCTCGTATGTGTGAACCTTTTCTTTCAGTGGAAGCTCATTCTCTTTTTTTTGTCTTCTGTAGCTGGTGCAGACCTTCCAAGCCACTAGGGACTTATACTAATCAATTCTCTACCAATCTATTAATCTGGCACTAAAACCAATGCATTTAACCTAAAGTTTTTGCTAATACATAAATTTGTGAAACTATATTTTACCGTAAGTTTTCAATTTGACATCTTATTTGGCCTCATATCGAGGCAATATGAGGCAAAGTTAGGATAAAGTTTCACATAATTTAACTAGTTTGAATGTAAACTTAGGAACTCATATTCAAGATGAAGTAATGTTAACTTTCAAGTTAGCATTATTTCCATAACATTAAATGGTATCCATGCATAGATAATTCTTAGAGTTCGGTACATCTCCTAGTGGCAACAATGGCTTCATAGGTGTTGCAATCTTCACTAGGTGTGATCTTGAGCTTCACCAGGTGTTATGACCGATTGCTATAATTCTACAACTGATTTTTGTGACCTTGCCCATGCCTGTGACCATCACCTCACTCAATGTCAGTACTAGCTTCTCTGCTAGCTTCTATGGCATCCCTGACTTTCCTCTTCAACTTCAAGTTATAAAGACTCAAGGCTCTCTTGCATGCCAGTTTATAGGGAGGATCCAGATTTTGAGGCAACAATTGGTTCAAAGCAACATATATCAGATTTTGCAGGCCAACAGTTCTATCAACGAAAATTAATGTATGTTTTTTAGATTGAGACGAGGCCAATTCTATAAGACTCTCGTATGTGTTAACCTTTTCTCTTAGTGGAAGCTCGTTCTCTTTTTTTTGTCTTCTGCAGCTGGTGCAGACCTTCCAAGCCACAGTGCTATGTTTGAGCTCTGAGCCCGGGCTTCACCAGATCAAAAGAAAAAAATCCCCTTTCTTCCCAATTTGTAGTAGTTATTGTTCGTTCATACAACGATTGTTTTCTTTGTTCATGCAATGATTGTGTGCTTCTTTTGCAAGAGACTAATAACCACTTTTACATGAGTACATTTTTTTCTACCAAATTCTTCTTTCATTATTTAACTTTCATGTATTATTAATAACATCGACATAGATTCTCAAATCTTCTGGAATTGTTTTGTACGAAAGAACGAACTGATTTATTGGGTTGTTTTTTCAATTTAAAATGTTTGAACTGTGATACGATGGTTAGTCCTAAAATAACTTCTAAAATAACTTCCTAACTAGATTGAGTCACTATGCTCCACTATCCAAATAGATATTTTCTTGTTCATTTCAAACTGGGAAGTTCATTCTCTTATAAAATTTGATTTTGATTTGGATTTTTTATGTTGGAGGTACTATAAGTGTGGGACGTAATTTATATCTATTTGAATACTAGGATAGCTCACTAATTTTCATACCTTGTAAATCATTCACTTGAACCTAGTATTTCGCTGTGAGTCAACAAAAAAAAAAGTATTTTACAAATGCTTGACCCAAAATGAAATCAATGTGTATAACTTGCAAACTATTATACAAAGGAATATCAAAGCAATATTTACCATCAAGTTAAGTCATATGGCATGACCATGGTTTCACAACTATAACAAATAATTTCAAAGACTAGTTTGATTAGTTTCAAGCCTATGATGTTGAGTAACCAAAACCCTACACCAGAGAGAGCGTAGTATTCATATCTGCACATAAACCATGCAAATTCTACCTTGATTCAATGAAATAACAAGGGTAGCAGGGTCAACCGGGCGCCATAGCAGGTAAGAAGAGGTTAGTTACTTAATCCCTTCCTCCTCCTTTTGCAAAGTTGTAGCAGCTGAAGTCCACTTTCATGAGAAAATGTTTAAATGTGAAGGACCTCGTTCTGCTCTCTTGGTGGACACACTACCGACACTTCCCATTGCGTGGTTTTTTGTAACATTGGTTCTATCGACATTCTGCTTCCAATAAATTGGTCTATCTCCAGGAAACAAAGAAAGCATTCTCCCAAATATAAATTGGTCTATCTCCAGGCAATGAAGAAATCAGATAGTCGCACAACACATAGGCATATGGTTCCTGGTGAGAGCGGATTGATATCAATGGAACTTGGTATGGTATCTACACTTAAATTTGTAAATGTGTGAAAGGAGGAGTATATACATGCACCACATATTTCAAATCATGAGCCATTTGGCTACGGGAAAACACCCATCTATTATCAAAACACCCAACTATTATCAAAATATCGAACATTTTTGTCAGTTTATCTGAATGTTGCTTCCCACATTTTCTATTTTTATTTAATTAAACTTTAAAAAACACTAAAAGGGTTTTTTTGTCGACGTCGTTCTATCATCTAACCCTTTAGAGGTAACACTAGGAGGAATTATTCTTGATTTCCATGCATAAACATGGAACTCTAGTGCAAGATTTATTAGGTTATCTTCCAATGGCATCACTCAGTTAATTCAAACGAAGTAGAGAGGCTTCAGCTACTCACTGCCTGCATAGTAACTGCAAGTATCGATATGATTTTGCAATATCATCATGGAGGTACTATCAGTGGTTGCAGGATCACAGTTGAATTCAAATGCATGAATTTCTATACATTCCCAACATCACCCATCTACCAAATAGTGAAATATCCTTTACAAACTCAAAATTGCTTAGTAAGAAATATGTTGAACACTAATTCCCCTTCCTTTGAACCTTTTTCATTGAATATCTATGTGAATATAGAAACCATCAATAAAGAAAAACCATATAAATTCCATATGGGTCAATGCCAAATCTTGCAAACTATGCATAAGTCCATCGAGAACCTCTAATTCCCACTAGAAATCATACCCATATATCAAATTGTCTGATTTTTATTGCAGAACGGAGAAAACAAGAGCAAGAAAATATAAAAGACAACAATATTGTCTATACTCACTTGCAAGAGGTTGAACAACAACAGTTGTTGATGTAGCAACGGGCTTGGCATTTCCCTGGCACGAGAGCTTGAGAGAAGAAAAGTCGCTACCCCTTAGAAGCTCTGAGTTGGATGAAGACAGAGAAGAGGGCTTTGTTGTTGGAATCGATGGATTTTGAGTTTCTGTTGTTAGGCGTATGCATGATGCTAGATGGCTCAGCAGAAATGTTGCCATTGTTGGATAGTATAGAAATTGTAACAAAGTTTGAACAAGAATCTGAACTTCTTTTGTATTCCTATCTTCCTTGTTGCAATATTGTGTGGACGGGCGGTTTTGAATTCTTATATTGGTAAAAATGATTCCATTAACTGCATTGTATTCCTAATTCATGTAACACAGTATTCTTTATTTTTGGTGTGCTCCTTCACATGTTGTGACTGCTTATTTTGTTTTGTAAATGACCCTTCAGTGGCTCACCATCTTCACTTCAATAGAGAACTCCACTTTCAAATTTTTACATTTATTCATTCAAGTTGGTCATCTCTTCAACCTCACATACAAATCACCGCCATACTTGAAAATCTTGTCCTGGTTGTGAATGATAGAGGTTTCGAATAAATTTATGGTAGAATACATTCTAAGTTCTAAGGTTCTATGCCCTGCATTCTGTTATTTTTTAATCTTATGTTTTAATTTGTTAAGCAAATATAGAATTATATATCTTTGTGAATTTGTTTACTTAATTGTGTTATCTTTCTGGTGCAAATTCCCTATTTAAGCTTAATTAATTTATATGTCTGGGTTTTATGTTAACATATTCGGGATTCTAGGGTTCTTTACGTTGTCAAGCGTTGCATCCTTCCAGAAAATTCAATTGAAATGCAACTCTAAGTCTAAAGTTTCCATTTCCTCAATCAAGCATAGGCAAGCACTTATTGCCTTTGCAACTCCCCTTGTTGAATTGGAATTTTTCCTTGGAAAATAACTCGAGAAATAACACACCCCTCTTAACTCGACTTAGTTTGAGCGTTCATACACCATTTTTGACCCCACCTAAAATATTTCAAAACCAAAATAAATAGATATAGATATATTGAAATTATCACCACGTTGTTTCATAAAATGGAATGTTTGGCAGTCTCATATTTTTTCTTTTATATATTTACATATGCTATATTTTTACAACTTTAGTGGTTAAAAACATGTGTTTCCTCCTAGTAAATCATAGATTCCAGAGGGGGTTAGGGTATCTACACCTCCATAAATCTTAAATTATTAAAATTATTATTACTAGCATCGCCGCTAACTCGCGGCTGAGAACGCCGAAAGGTATCAGTGGTGATGCAACAAATCGGTGGGGAGTGACCCCAAGCAATCCTCTGGTTCGTAAGGTTATTCACAACAGGCAACAAATCACTTTGTATTAGAACATAACCAGCAGAAAAAAATTGGTTTATTTTGGCAAACTTAATATATGCCCCCAATGCGAGATCATTGCTACACGGTTATTCGGATGCTGCTCCCTTTGTAGCACATCTCGTCTTTGTTTCTCAACATGTGCATACATTCTATGCAAGCTCAATAATATCGGCTTATTCCTTGCAGACACAGTCTGATCTACAATACGAATATAGAGACTACAATACATTACAATTTACCCTATTAAAACCAGGCAACCTACAGGCATTTTATTTTCTTTGGCCTCGGCGTTTTATTTCAAGTGGTATGGTCCTTCGCTAATCTTGCATTCGTTGCACTGAATTCTGAGATCCAACACCCACCACTGATGAATCCCGTGCACCCTCTTAAAATCCGGTGCTGAGACCAAACTGTCTATAAGCCTCACGGAGGGAATGTGATGCAACGCCTTCGACTCTATCCCAACGGTGGACAGAACCAATTCGCCGATGGAATTGTGCACTGTGAGGCTTGCAATTTTGTCGGCGTCGATTTGTTGTGGCCATCGAATATGAAACGTGTGGACAGCTAAGACGCACGGATAAGTGAGGAGGAAGTTGAAGTAGTGCTCGTTAATAATCCAAAAGTGTGAATTATATGGTGCTACAGTAATTTCTTAATATGATTAGGTAAATGTTAAAAAGTAAATAGGTTAACGGATGCATTCAGAAATACAAGGAAGTTATGAAGAGTAAATCACATTCATTGATTTGGGAGGATGACTAAGAATATGCGAGCATCTTCAATTGTTAGCCATCAGATTAGAATTTTAGATTAAAAGGTCATTAATCATGCCCATTGCCAATAGGTATACGCCTTTCGGCGTAATTATGATTTTTTACTCATGAAATGGAAAAATGATTGAAAAACAATTTCTTTTTATAATTTACAATTATTATTTTTGTTTATAATACTGAGTCTTTATATGCCATTATGAAAATATACAAAAAAATTGTTGTTGGTCTGCCAGTAGCGAAACCAGACCGACAACAGTGCATCAAATTGTTTGTGGTAAGATGGTAGAACTATCTTTTAAAACTAAAAGTATGAATATGACTGAGAATAAGACTCTAATTGAAAATAATACTATTCACTATGCCAAAAGAAAAAACCATCTGCAAATTTTTCCTATTTTTACACTTATGAGGTGGGGTTGAAAGCCCAAAACCTCCTATACTGGAGAACAAATAGAAATAACAAGCAAGCATAAAACTTATGTAGAGGGTTTTCCCTCATCCTTAGGCACCTAGGTTTGAGGCAGAGTGACTTGAAAGAGATCCATGCCCGCCATGTGTTTGGCCATCAAATTCATCTTATGGTTGTGGAGTCAGAGTTGTCCTTGAATTTCATTGAACTGGAGAAGAATTTATTGGTTGTCCTCCTTTCTATCAACTATGGCATGGCCTAGTAGAAGCTTCAAGTGCTAGTATATATCGACAGTCTTTAGGTATTGGGAGACCCAATACCTTGTGTTTCCAGTGTCCAGGACCCATGATCTGAAAGTGTCAATCACCTCATCATCTGAGACAAAGCGCCTCAAAACCTAAACATCGTCCTATGTTAAATCAATCTCATCATGTATGTGGGGAGGAGTGTGGGAAGGATAAGAATCAAACGATTCTTTTGCAGTAGCAGCCATAAAGGAACCAAAATGACCCCTTTGTCTATGGTAGGAGCCACCATGGGCCCATCAAGAGTGATTTCCATGAGCCATTGGTATTGAAATGAGAAGGAAAAGCGACAAGGGGAAGGATGAAAAATGAGCTAGCATCAAGGTGATAGTGCAGAGGGGGAGGAAGAGAAACGAGAAAGAAATTTGATAGGAGCGAGTGCATGGAAGAGTAGGGAAGATATAACCGAGCGTCAAGTTGGAGAAATAAGTGACGGTGGCACCCTTATGAAGGAACTGAAGGTGATTAATTAGAGAAGTAGTTGAGGGATGATCCATGGTGAGATGCAGGATGGGAAGAACGTACTAGGTGGGTGCAAGGTACCTTCTAAGTATCATAACTAGAGCTCGAGTGTGACAACTGTGTGGAGGAATGATCTTGGTATTACACCTATGGACAGCGTACTTATTCCTTATGAGATGAGGCGAAGAGAGTTTGGGTAGGGTGGCAGGCGCTAGCAGGTTGAGGGAACGCATGGCGGTTTTCCTTAGACGGGGGCCCCATGGACGTTCTCTTCCCTATCACCCGATACAGGGGTATATTTTATAAATAATATTAAAGTATAATATAATATTAAAATGGTATGAATACAAAATCTCCTATCAGGAAGAGAATATGATTTTAGAATTGTTGACTTTTCTGAAATCGTCGTGGATGACAATAGTTTACGTTTTGCAGTAGTTATCCATCTTAAGAGAATGGAAGAGGATGATGACTCGTGGTTCTCGAACCGTTGAATAAATATACTTACTATGACCACTTCCCGTTGCTATCCAATTACTTCCCCTGATGTACCATGTCTACTCACGACTTGCAGTATCCTTCGATTCTTTGAACCTTGATCATGATTTCATAGGACGTTTGCATGTCCCAATTTAGTTGAATTTAGAGATATTTATAGAATTATTGTAATTCTAAATTTATTTAATATTAAGAGAGATTTTTCAAAATATGTTACTTTAAAAATATATTACATTCGATTATTTCATAAATTAATTAGTGAGATATATCAAACTTGTGATTCAACAAGGGTTTGTGATTTAGCAAGGGTTGAGGCATCTTGAAGTTCATCTGAGTGGAACTCTATTCCATGAGTCATCTACCTTTCTATCCTTATTACAAGGGACCAACATGTCTACTTTAAGGAAATTGAACCTAGGTGAGGAGGAGAACAAATATGCTACCCAACTATAAAGCAATGAACTAAAAACATAATCATGTTAATATAGACAAACCATGCTTATTCTATTTTACCATGTTAAAAAGATTGTAAAATTCACATATTATATTTTTAAATAAAATGTGAAATAAATTATTTTAATATTTTTAATCATTATAGTAAATGAAATTGTTATTCAAAAGATAATATTCCATCAAATATGTCCTTAATTTCGTAAATAAGCAAAGGTATAATTATCATAATAAATAAAATTGTTATTTTATAGATAATATTCAATCAAATTATATACTTAGTTCTACCAATAAGCATAAAAGTGATTAAATATATTCATAGTTTTATTTTAATAACGTCTATTTTTTTAAAGGAGAGAAATGAAGAATTAATTCAATAAGATTTAGATAAAATAAGGATGGAGAGTTTGGAGAAGATCTTTTTTAATTGAATTTTATAATTTATAAATATATAAATATTTGTGAAAATAATTATACAAAAGTTTATAAAATTTAATATTATGTATGGGATTAAGGTTATATGTTTTTAAAATGTATATGATATCATTAAAAATAGTTGTAATGATAATCATAAGGAACACAATTTGTACAAATAATATTTAAGTTAGAATAAATTTTTTTGATTTTAAAATAAAATTTAAAATTGATTTTGATTAACTAAGAATTAACCTTTTATTATAATTATCATAATAAATAAAATTGTTATTTTATAGATAATATTCAATCAAATTATATACTTAGTTCTACCAATAAGCATAAAAGTGATTAAATATATTCATAGTTTTATTTTAATAACGTCTATTTTTTTAAAGGAGAGAAATGAAGAATTAATTCAATAAGATTTAGATAAAATAAGGATGGAGAGTTTGGAGAAGATCTTTTTTAATTGAATTTTATAATTTATAAATATATAAATATTTGTGAAAATAATTATACAAAAGTTTATAAAATTTAATATTATGTATGGGATTAAGGTTATATGTTTTTAAAATGTATATGATATCATTAAAAATAGTTTTAATGATAATCATAAGGAATACAATTTGTACAAATAATATTTAAGTTAGAATAATTTTTTTTGATTTTAAAATAAAATTTAAAATTGATTTTGATTAACTAAGAATTAACCTTTTATAAACCCCTAATAAATAATTTTATATTATATGTCCTTTAAACACTGATGAAACATCTAATATTCACAAATAACATCTAATAACAATAATCTCATAAACTAAATTATAATAGGTTACTAAAAAAATTTATAATCAAATTTAAAAATAAAAATATAATTTTAAATAAGAAGTAAATACTAAATTATAATAGGTTTATCACTTAAAAAAAAGTTTATAAACAAATTTTAAAATTAAAATATAATTTTAGATAAAAAGTAAATACAAACATGTGTGATGCATCAAAATATAAATTAAAATATGTTGCTAAATGTGTTTTCTATTTAATTAATTTAAATTTATGAAAAGAAAACAAATTTTAAGAATAAATAAGCTTTTAAAAAATACATATTTATTTAAATGTATAATACACAATAAAATATTTTATTTATAATAATAATAATTTATTTTTAAGACATGTATTAAATTTTTTTATTTATAAGATAATAAATCTCTCTATATAAAAATTGGTTGAAAAAATCTATAAAAATATATCTTATATATGTTTTTAATCATTTAATATAAAATTGAATATAAATAATTTAAAATCATAAAAATTAAAATAAATTATAAAATTATGAAAATAATATTAAATCATAAAAAAAAATTAAACGATTTAATATAAGATTAAATATAAATAATTTAAAATCATAAAAATTAAAATAATTTTAAAATTATAAAAAATAATATAAAATCATAAAAAAATAATATTTATATTAAAAAAATAATTTTTAACCGATAAAACTTTTTTTTAAAAAAATAAAAAAAATTATATGAAAAAAGTAAAATACAAACCAGAAAAATATAAATATAAATTATAATTTATGACCATAAACTATCTATACAAAAAAATATATGTTTTTTTTTTCTTTCAATAAAAAAAATCAAATGCGAATACTTCATTCATATGCGAATAAGTATTAGTTAGATGCGAATGCTTCATTCATGATGGGTTCACAGGCAACTCAAATTCAAAAGTATATATAAAGACCATATAGAGTGACGATAATTAAATAATGATAATTAATAATAAAATTTTATAATTGAGTAATAAAAGGAGGACCTACTATATACATTCCACAACAAACTTTAAAATGTTATATAATTATATAATCAGGATTTTTTAATAAAACTATCAAGCTATTTAGGATGACACATTCAAAGACAAATGACATTAGGATGACATATTGCAAGGCAAGTGGCATATGTTTGGCAGTTAGCTTTTTTAAAATAGGTGATTTTTTTGCTCTTTATAAACAATTGATAAAAAACAAATAATAATATATTATTTATATAAAATATCTGGACACATAAAAAAGCTAACATAAATAATTAAAAACAATTAAAAAAATTTAAAATTTCTTAAAAGTACAACTTGCTAAGAGTTCCCAGATTTTGAGGACTTTTATTTCTATAAAGCATTAAAGTAGGACACGAAGTTGATTGGTTTTGAGACTTTTGAAATTGATATGCATATCTTTCACACTAAGTCTATCCTTCATAACAATAGGTTTAGGTTTAATTGAGTGAGGAAAATCCAACTAAGAAGCCTTAATTTAATTCTGATTTAAATATGATAATGTAAAAAATTATGTTAAAATGTTTTATTGGAAATATAATTTTTTTTCCTTATTTTATTTTTTTTTATTTCCTTAAATTAAAATATTAAAAAAAGTTATTTATTCTTTCAAATTCAGATCATAATATAAGATAAAGAGTATTCAAATTATCTAAAAAAAAAATTAACATTTCAACATAAATTCCATCAATATTTCAAATCGTCCACATAGATTTTGCTTTTTTTTTTATTTAGATTTAGAAAATAAAAAATAAAATAAAATAAAAATAACATTTAACATTTCAACATAAATTTCATCAATATTTCAAATCGTCCACATAGATTTTGCTTTTTTTTATTTAGATTTAAAAAATAAAAAATAAAATAAAATAAAAACAACATATTGAAATTTTCATGGTGATGATATTTTTTTGTTATTTGAAATAATGAAATGTTTAAATTGTTTTAAAAAAAATTGTTTTTTATGATTTTGTTTTAAATTTAATTTTTATTAAAAATGTTTTTTCAAATTTGTAATTTTATTTTCAAATTTTGAAATGCTTTTACATGTTATATAATATTTTAAAAATGGAATATTTTTTTTTACAAATGAGCCATGGTTAAATATTTTTTATTTTGTAAATATTTGTTAATTACTTTTTCTTTAATAAATAATATAGTATTGTTTTTAAATTAAAAGAAATTTGTTTATGATTATATATAAAAGGGTTGTTGTATAAGGAGGTTAGGGGAATCTACCATAACAAAACCAGGTTACTTACTAGATATTTGTCTATAATTGCATAAATTAAAAAGAAAATCAGAAATTATAGTTTGACCATAATCATTATTTGGAAAAGGGATGGTCTCCTCCTCCACCACGAGCACTAGTTATGCTTCTTCATCATTAGCCAGGGTGGTCATTGAAGGTTGCAAATGGATATCCACCACTATCGAGTTTCTTCAAGTATCAATCCTCGAAGAACCCTCCACATGATTTCCTTTTCTAGCCACCTTTTGTGGTTTAGATACATCGTTTCAAACTTTCCCTTAAAGATTATTAGAGTATGAAGGATTTATTGCTACTCACTTTTCTCCATTGTTTAGGCCACCAGAGTATTCACTAGCATATATGTTTCCACAATCCTAAAAATTTTAGTATCATAAGCCTTAGAATACATAGGATCATCCCCTCATCCTTGAATTTTCCCCATAATGTTATCATCTGGAGTAAGCTATCACTTTTCCCTCACAACATCTTCCAATGCTTCTACTTCTTTCTGATATTATTTTGAACATTTTTCTATAGAGTGATGTTTATCTTCCGAGGATTCATTCTCTACTCTAGTCACAGAAGCTCGGGGTTGGGATGGGGAATCTTTGTGATCGCTCCCTTTTCCTTTATATTTTTTAACCTTCTCCCCTTTACTCAAAGATCAAAACATCTCCACCTCAATAAAAAAGCACAAACATTGACCAAGGATGAAATACAAAATTTAAGCAACTGACCACATTGAAATCCACTTCAACATGGGCCTCAATGGAAACCCTCCTAGTTTTGACTAAGAAATCAATTCAATCCTCTCCAAAATGAGAAACAAGACCGAAGAGACAACGCTAAATTCCTTAACACCAAAAATAACACTCTAGAAAGAAACAATATACTTGAAAGAAGCCTCTAATGAGACATAATTGGCTATCCATATAACACCATTAAAAGTTCCAGAAGGCTCCCAAACTAACCTTATCCACCACCTGAATTCCAGAGAAATAACCCTTTCTCATCCTACATTCTCATAATTTCCTTTCTCATCCTACATTCTCATAATTTCAAGATTCATCAACATATGAAATTCCTTCCATGAAATAGTCTTATCCTCCTTCAATTCCCCTCACATAATCATAACTCCACCCTTCAAATCACGATAGTGTTGATCTTGCATGACCACCCTCAACATTATCGCAAGTGTAATCTCTCTACCCTGCGGTTCCAGCAATAATGGTAACTCTTTACATGGTGGAGTGGTGCCCCCACCCATTAATACCCAACCATAGGATAAATAAGATAATATTAAAATGAGAAATAACTCCATAAATATCCATCCCAGTACTTTTTCTATTATCATTTCCTCTTTATTTATCCATAGTGATGAATGGAATGTCAATTCAAATATTAAACATTTTTAAACTATTTTTAATTTGTAGTAACGTTTATTTATGATTTTAATAAAAAAAATTACGTATAAGTTTACGTCACTAAAATTATATTCCAGAATTCATCTTTTTTCCACAAGAAAATATAGAATTCATCTAATAAAAATGAAATCTACATAGACATATATAATTGTGCAATTACAAAATTAGAATTTTCCATTCTAGATAAATCAAATAACCTTGCGATTAAAGAAATTTGCTTCAAATTTAAACTACTCCACCGTAATGAATCCAATATAAAATATATTATGACGCAGAGAGTGTTTTTTAAGAATGGTTGACTTTTATAAAACAACACCAATGACGTTTGTTTACGTTTCACAGTACTCATCCATTTTAAGTAGTTATCCATTCCAAGCCATGCTGTCGTACACCTTACTGTCGTTTTATAAATATTTTTATTGGAGCAATTTTTAACAATTTCTAATTATGTTGAAAGGCGTACACCTATTGATAATGAGTACAAGTAATGATCTTTTAACCTTATTTAACCTTAAACCCTAATTTGATGGCTATGCATTGAAGATGCTGGCATATTCTTAGTCGTCCTCCAAAATCAATGGGTCAAGTAATGATCTTTTAACCTTATTTAACCTTAAACCCTAATTTGATGGCTATGCATTGAAGATGCTGGCATATTTTGCATTTATCAAAGCATCAATTAACATGTTTATTTTTTAACATTTATCTAATCACATTAAAAAATTACTATAAGAATATGTAATTGCCACGTTTAAATGATTACCATAAACATTTTATATTGAGAGCACGCGTTCCTTTCAAGCTCCTCATCTGATCGATTGGATTTCTGCAAATTGCCTATCGAGCTCCTGATCTGATCGATTGGATTTCTGCAGAGCTATTTTCTTTATCAGCTATGTATAGACTGCTTATACGTTGCTCCAAGCCCTTCAACCGATTCACCGGTAAATTCCCCAACACTACTTTTCGGATTATATCGTTGCTTATTATGGTGGAATTGGAATGAAAACACTCGGCATCTGGGTTTCAGCCTCCCCGCTCCTCTTCTTCATGGGGGCGTAGATCTCCATCTCTCTGCTGCGAGATTCTGCTCTGCTGTTATTGAAGTTTTAAAAGACCATAAAGTTTTTGAAAAATTAAGTCGATGAATGTAAGAGAAATGCATTTATTAGCACCTTAAATGACTTGGTAGTTTTGTTACACTGACATTTATGGATTCAAGTTTTAAATCTTGAGATTAACATTGGCATTTTACCAATCAATATTTTCTGATTAACTGGTGTCGAATCGTTTAAATCCGAGCCATTCAAAGATTTGCTTATTATGAGTTATATGCGTTTCTCTCAATTTTCTGAGCGGTTTCTCTCAATTTTATGCGTTATATGCAAGCAAATCCGAGCCCTTCAAAGATTTGCTTATTATTTGTTCAGAAAATTAAATCTTTGGAAATGAAATGAAGTAACATATTTACAATTAGGCCACATAATTTTACCAGCAGTAAGTCTTTTTGTCACGTTTAGTTTTACCAGTTTTATTAGTAATAAGCCTTTTGGCGCGGTTATTTAATGCACAGGTTCTGCGGTTATTTAATGCCCAGGGTTCAGTTATTTCGGCATTCACCAGCCACAGTGACTTGTGGCTGTGGATTTAATAGTTAAAAATGTATTTTTTTTAGAGGTAATAAGTTTAAAACCAGAAAAGTAATATATATATATATATATATGTTTGTTAGTTTGTATGTTTGTTAATTTGTCACTTAAAAACATTTAAATCATTTATATTTTAACATCACTAATACCTTAACAACACAAATCGTCACTATCCTACACATCGACGACGAAAAATAGAATATATATATCTTCATATACTATATCAATAGACTGATATTAATGATGACCCGGTATCACCACTATAAGTTCCTCTTCTCACCACCTGTTCTGCGTTATATCACTCAGGGAGCTTGCACGGTTTTTATACAGAACTGGGTCTGTATATGTTCGTATCCAGTTAAATTGCAATTTGCGACAGAACGCAGCCCTGAATCCTGATAACTTGTGCGAGGTAAGCAATTTTTCACGCAATAAGTGGAGCGGCTGGCGAGCCTTATGCGCCAGACAGTCTTTGCTTTTGTTCGATATTTTAACCCTTCTCCCTACAGACTGGACAACGTTTTGTTGTTTGGCCTCTAATATTGATATATTTCGAATTTCGATCGTCTTCGGATATGTGCAGCAACTGCAACATCTGGACGAGAAATCGAAATTTTTTGTTTAATTGAGGAGAAATCATTTCAAGATCGGTTGAAAATCGGTGGCCGAATCAGCTCGAAGATATTGTAAATCGAGTTATTCGGTTCGATGTCCTTATGATGATTGCGGTTCGAGATATGCTGTTTACAGCCGCCGGATATCTTAACGCTCGACCCAATCGTTTTCCACTGGAGAAGTCTCACCGAACTCCGGCTCGCATAGAGTCGGAGTTATGCCAGAAATTGAAGGCCATCGCTGCTCTCTCATCTCCGATCGGCATGGATGAAGTTCACTGGAAGTCTGCAAAGGTGAGTCCCACTTATTTTATGAATAAAGTATGTACAATCTTTGAAATGCCATAAAATATCTGTCTTAGCGGCTATTGATGTAAGTGTAGGCAGCGATGGAGGCTCAGGCCAAGAAAGATGCAGAAGAGGAAAAGCTTTCTTACAAAGCCGTCGTGCAGTTCTCGGAGCAGTAAAAAATCTATGACAGTCTCACGATCGATGGGGAAACCCTACCCGCGACGCCCACGGAGAACGCTTTAGTGGGGCCGGATAAGCAGACATCCAAGCTTCCAGAGGCCGAGAAGAAAATTGCAGCGCTGTTGCATCAATATTCTCATAAAAACGCCTCTCTGGACCTTGAGCTTAGCGGGCTTCTCCTTCACAGCGTTCCAGAAGCAACACAGAAACTGTTCTCTACACTTGTCAAGCTTGACCTCTCTAATAATTACCTAGAGGTAGGATTATTACAAGAATACTATTAATCGGTAGTACAGGAAGCAATCTGTATATATGTCCAGAGAATGACGGAGACTTAATTGCTTTTAGCAGAGCTTGGATGAATCTGTGACGAATCTGGTGAACCTTACTCATCTGGATCTTCTTTCGAATCAGCTTAGATCGCTGCCGCATTCCATCGGGCGTCTTGTGAAGCTTAAGGCCTTGAACGTTTCTGGAAATGCTCTTGCTGCGCTTCCTGATAGCATTGGAAGCTGCAGGTAGGCTATTCAAATTAGCACTCCAGAGTTTTCTCCTTTTTTCGTTTAATAAGAA
>JASDQU010437088.1:11788-22995 GCA_032191745.1 Picea mariana | reverse complement strand
TTTGAAATTGAGATGTAATTTGGGTATTTTGAAGTGACCATATGGAAGAAGCCACTTGTCATTGATGACATTCAAACTTTTAGAAGAAGAATATGAAAAAATAAAATTAGGTGAGGCGTCTCAAGTCGCGAAGAAGGATAGAGTGAGCACCAAGGGTTTATTTTCATGTGAAAAAATCCTATTGCAGGTTCATGGATGTTTTCAACAGGAGGTGGTCATTATTTTTATAAACCCCAACAGTAAGTAATATTTCATTCATATTGACTTGGCTAAAATATTTTAGGTCCCCTCAAAGCATATCTAGAGTACAAAAGTTGACTATGAAATGGTTCAACTTTTTAAAGATTTAAAGATTACCATGGATAAATATGTTTTTCTTTCCTATTTTCATGCTATAGATATAGATGATGTGGATATTATTCTTGGATATCCTTAGATGGAATCAATTAGTACAATTAATATTAATGTGAAAAAGAAGTTTATAAAGTTTTGACAAAAAAAACAAAAATCACACTACAAGATATTTCTCTGAGTCAACAACAAGGACCCTAGGTGGCACATGTAGAAGCCCTTACCATGCCTACAAACACATCAAAGAAAGACTTCCATCTGGAATTAGAAGAGAAGTACACAAAAAAATTTCAAAGAAAGTTAGGAAAACATAATAAAAATGAAGAAGAATCTACAAAGTTACATTCTTAAAAAAAAAATACATGTTGAAGCTTAAATGAAAGAATAACCAATAATTAAGTTTCTTGTGTATAGCCACCCACAACATCCAAACAAAAATAGACACACCATCTAGAGAAAAAATAATGAGAGATTGTAAACATCACTAACCCTAGAACCATAATGCATAAAATAGTAGAAAGATCACATGACACCAAAGATGAACGACCCACGAGAATCTTCACCCAAAGTTTGGAATGACACATGAAACCTCGAGTGTAAGTGGAGGTGCACGAGGAAGGTGGATCTACGAAAGGGGAAAGTAAGTGGACCAATCAGGAGCCCCCATCCTTAAAGTTCGATGTCATAAAAGCTAATACCTCATCTTGTCACGTTACTATGGATGTTAGGGTTAACCACCCTTCAAAATGCAAAAAACCAAAAATATTACCTATGTTTTGTAAACCGCTATGGAATGAGGATGTGGTGGACCCCTTTCTCACTTAATCAAGTAAACAATTGTGAGATAATCTAATGAAAAGCACCTATGATTTTATCATAAGGTTTTTTTTTTATAATAAGAAATATTATAATATTACTTTAGGATTTTGTAATTTTATAATATTGCATTTTCTCTTATAAAAAAAAACATGAGGAATTTTTTTTATCAAAAATGCCTCCATTCCAACTAAAACAAAGTTACAATCAAAGATTTTAAACCAAAATACAAGCAATACGTAGCATTGCTAAATTGGTGTAGCATGGTTCATGTGGAGAGATGTCATTCTTTAGAAGCTTTTATAATTGGTTAAGGAAGGAGACACATGATTGGTTTGGTGGAGAGAATGTTGTAATTACTTTTGACACAACATAGGTTCATCAATGCATAAGAAAAGTTGTTTTGGGATGGACATTGGATTTGAAAATTGGACACTTGAAAGTGGAGAAGAGGAAGTAGATAGAGAGCAACGAAATGCAAGAGGAGCAAGGGAATTTCAAGAAAGGAGACATCTCTCAAGATATAAGTTTATTTCTCTTTGATTAGTAATTTTTTTTGGTATTTCATTTCTCTTCTTAGATTCGAAGCTTGTGATCATGAATGTTGTAGTTCCTTCGACACATTAGTAGAATTTTGTAGCTCTGCACCCTTTTTATTAAATTATGGGTCATGGGATTCAATGAATTGAAGACAATTTGCGGTCTTATCTCTTTGTTTATTTGTACTGGTATTTCATAAAAAAAATTAGTAAAGATATCACTACAAGGAAAACAAGGATTTGTAGGGACACTTCTCCCTATTTTGTGCTTAGCATAAGCTATATGTGTGTGTGTGTGTGTTTTGGGGGGGGTGCATCTATAAGCATAGAGAACCAATGCATCTAATTATTTTAGGCACACCAAAAATAAAACCTCCACTAAAACGTCAGATTGTGTGTGTGTGCATTGCCAATAATAATTCAAAGGTGGTCCCTCACACTTGAATTTCGTAAAACATGATATTTAAAAAAAAAATGCTTCACAGTGTGTACTAAATATATAACCACCCTAGTGCACCTATGTAAATATGCATCAAAGTGATTGAATATAAGGCCCACCATGACAGGGTTAAATAAAAAACATTACCACATTGCACTTGAAATTTGTAAATATGTGATTTTAAGAAAAATTGCTCTGTGGTGCATACTAAACCTACAACCAACTTGGTGTGCCTATATAAATATGCATTGGTGCATATGGATACAAGGTGCACCAATGTAGGGAAAAAAAAATAATTAACAAACTATGCTTGAATTTTGTAAAATAGACCATTTTTAAAAACATTGCTTTGTGGTGTGCATTAAACATATAACCATCCAGGCGTGTCGATAACATATGCACTAGTGCGTTTGGATACAACGTGCACTGTTGTGGAGTTAAATAACATTACTATGTTTGGGGTCATTTTTCGATGTGAAATCAATGTTAGAAACATCAAATACACATTGAACTTGACTATCTTGAAAGTTGACTAGGCTTTGAGATAGTAGTGTAGAATATTCAACATTTATCATGTTGAATACACATCGATAACTCGATAGTATTCATGGTGAGAGTTTTTTTATTTGACATTCTTACACTCCATCTACATGTAATTGACATTAAGCACGCCAAATTAACATGGATAACCATGCTTTTTAAAAATTTAGAAGCCTTGGGACATTGATTAACCAATGTTAGGGTAGCATTATGTCAATATGTATTTGATGTCGAAGAAACATATGTTAGATCAAGGTTGATCTACCACATGGTAGGTGTCATGCTATCAAAATGTTGATGTGTAACATGCCACATGGTAGATGCAACATCGAAATTTTGTGGACATGGCACTTACCACACAACATGTTACATGTTAACGTTTTTTGATGTGGCACTTGCCATGTGGAAAATCAACAGCGATCTCATTGTTGTAGCATATCTTGACATCTCCATGTCCTAGATGCCCTCTTGGGCACCATACTCATCACTTGTTGAATTTTTTCACTCTGCGGACTTCCTAGACAACCTCCTTAGCAATCCACACACTCTTCCTGCTCACAAAAGGAGCGTGTACATGCCATTCCTACCAACAAAAGGTGTGTGTGCCTCAAAAAGTGGATAACAAAATATGAAATTCAAGAAAATCAAACACTCTTGAGTGGCGTCTATGGGAAAACTACTTATGTAAATTCTTGAAACTCATTCTAAACTACCTCAAATAACTTACAATGGTATAAAAAGAAGCCTAAATGGAAGGAAAGGCTAAGCATTGTTACAGTAACAAATTTATTATACTGATATCCTCATGCCAGAGAAATCAGAAATGGTTGATTCCCTTGGGTTTTTATGACCTTCAACCCTTAGAAAGACCTTGTTTTCTGAGTATTTATCCTTTTATGCATTTGAGGCCTAAAACCTCTCAGTTTTCCTCATCCTATTGCATGGAGAAGAGTTGGATTCCTGAAGTAGTCTTAAGTGGTCTAGGGATAGAGGAATTTGGATGACGATTACAAAGGGTGCTGACAACAAATCATGTATAAATTTGTATATTACTATTTAATTTAACTAAAAATGAATATATATCTTCTTTCCCTTATCCAAATTCAATGTTTATCTTCAGTATTGATATCCTTTTGTATTTGGTTGTGGAACTAGCTCTCTTGATTAGTTAGTTAGGGTTAGTTATTCCAATCTTGATTTTGTATTTATCTATTGGTTTGAGGAAATTTCTTGTCTTCTTATGTGAAGGTCTTGAGGCTCGAATTGGCTCAATGACAAGTGAAGTGATATCAACACTTGGGATTTCATATCCAAACAACCATCATGACTAGGCAGGTATTCCTTGTAACCTAAAGGTAGTTACAACAAGTAGTTGTAGACTAATCTTAGAGATAGAAGTGCATCGTTATTCAAATTGATTTGTTATAATCCACCCTATCTATAGGAAAAAATTGTCCATAATAGAACTAGAGACCATACTAGGGATACCTCTTTGATTTTTACTCGTTAGGGTTTCCTCTGTTATTTCTTGGTTTTACTTAGGGTTTTTGACAATATTTGTTGTGTTTTATGCTAGACTAGTTTTCAAGGGATTTTTTTGGGGTTTTGTGAGATTTTTGGCTCAAATATGAAGCTATATGCACTTTTTGTGTGGAAATAGAGAGTGCACGTGCTTTTTTCCTTCTCTGGAAGTGCATGTACATGTAGGTTACACTCTCAAACATAATTTGTGCCTCGTGGGTCTCAAACTTTCATAATTTTTTCCTATTTTCCTTACTTTTTTTCACTATTTTTTGTTGTCCCAAGGGTTAGGGTTTGCAAGAAAGAAGTTGTTGTTGTGTTGTTGTGCTTGTTTACATGTATTTAGGGTTCAATTATAAAGAGGAGAAAAAACATTGTCTTTGTGTTCCTCTTTTGTTTTCTTTTTGCACATTCCAAGTAGTTCTTTTTAGTGACATTTCTTATTTAAGTTTCTTGTTAGGTAAGGTTGCATTGTCATAGTTTTAAAAGAGAAAAAATACATCAAAGTTTTCATGTGCATTGTGATTTTGATTGTCAAAATATTTTTTTCATGCTTTATGATTATTGGAATCCAAGTTCATTGAAGGATTAGAGTAAACAATTTAATTTACCATTGTTCTTAGGTTTCAAATTGCAAGAGTCTCAAAACAACATGACTTGCACTACCATTCCCTTGAGTAATTAGTATCTCTTATAATAAACAATTAATCTAAAATCAAATAGACTCTTTTCTTGTTACAGAAGCTAGAATAATCTTGCAGTAGAGCCTTGGTGTAGGATTGGAGAGTAAACTCTACAAGGCTATGAAACAAAATAGGAATTGACTAGTGAGTGTGAAATCCATTAGTAACAAGAAGTGATTGTTACGTGCAATCCCCATTTCTAGGGATAACTAAGGAGATGATGGCTCGAATCCCTCATGTTGCAGACATGGAGTATCGAGAGGCCAATGAGTAGGCATGGTCCCCTACCATACCACGCACCACCATCCAATTTGTGGTAGCATCATTCACCACACACAGCTTGGCCCATGGAAGACAACAAGTCTTGCTTCATGAGGTAACATGTATGATATTGTGGTAAGTGCCATTTTAATATTTGAATCATTTGAACATGTTGCAAATGATCCTTTCTTGATTTTGAAAACATTTTCTTGGAAATTATACATTTTTCCCTATTTCATGGGAAGAAGGGCATTTACCTTGTTTCATGGGAAGAAGGGGCGATTAGGCTCAGAGGTTCCCTAGAAAAAAACATCATGTAATAAAGGCTCACCTTGGGATCCCTAGAGAAACGAAATGCTTCTCAAAAAATTAAGGGACCCATAAAATAAATAATTAATCAATAGGTTAAACTTTCCAAGGTGGAGCATTTGTGGGCTATGCATTTCTTTTTTAATGCCCCTTATTGACTTCAACTTGGAAAGGCATGGAAGACAAGGTAGAGTGTATGTGGGCTATGAATTTCCTTTTTAGTGTGCCTTGTTGTCTTCAAATTGGTGACACATGTAAAGTAAATGGATAACTGAAGATTTGGAAAAAATACGCCTTAAAAACAAAAAAAGAAAAAGGATGTGGGTTGCCCTCAACAAAGGTGCCCATAAATGAGACAATACGATCCCTTGTGTGTCATGAAACCCCATACCTAGAATTCTAACCCCATCCACCTCACATTCACTACATGACCTAGAAAGGTTTCTCCTTGGGAACATCCCCTACTTTAGGAATTGGTTCACCCAATAGGGTGATATGACACCCCTCCCATATCTAAATTTGGCAATATGTATAAGGTCTTTGAGCATTTGTTTATTTTGAAAAGGGGGGATTTAATGTACATGTTTGGGTGGTTTGTTTATTAGATATGGATTACTTGGAATGATATTGTGACTTGTGGACCCTTGGAGGGCATACTTGATGTCTTTGCAAGTCTTTAGCAGGTGAAATATTGATCATGAAGGCACAAGGTCACTTGGACCTTCATTTGGGGCATGAATCCCACAAGTTGGATGATGTGCCCCCTCTCCTTGGGACAACTTGGATGAGGGAAATTACCTTTGGATGCATTTGATTACCCATTAGATATGATTGGCTAGCCTTCCCAACCCCAATGTTTTCCTTTGGAGGCCATACTCTTCTCTTTTGAGGCACAACATCATCACTTGGAAGGATAGGGTTTGACGGGGTAAGTTGCTTTAATGGTGACGTGGCTTGGATTGATGGAGAGGGAGACGCTTGGAATGCACATGACACTTATTGAGAAGATATATGTCCTTTGGAGACCCAACTATTTTCACCCTAGGACAAAACATCTCTCCTAGTGGCCCCATGTCATCCTTTAGGGCATGACATCACCCCTAAAATGGGATTTTATTTTTGTGATTTTTTATTTTGAGTTGTAAAGGGACCAAAAGAGGAGGTTGAACTCCCTAATTTCATGTCGACATTTTGAATTTTGGACAAAGGGTTTTAGGTGACCTTGTATAAAAAGAGGTCACCCTTTTGTCATTTGAATCATAACTCACCTTGTCTTAAGTGGTATACTTGGCTGAAATTTTCTCCCTACTTGGGAAAATCACTACAACTTGTCTCTTGGTGCATTTATTTGGTGTATTTCTCTCTTTTTTTATTAATGCATGCATTGTATCTTGGAGGCTAATTCTTTGTAAGCTATGTGGTGGAATATCTTGTGAAAACTAGGGTTTTACATGCATATCTCTTGGAATTAGTAAGATTTTCTGAAATTTGTATGTTTTCTTGTTAATTTCATGGTTATTTTGTCTAACTCTTGGACAAGTATAAGGGAATACACCCTCCATCAACATATTTCATCTCTTGCTATTAAATTATCATTTTAAAGGATTTCTACCAAAAGTAAAAGGGCTTACACCTCGGTAGAGTTTTATCCTTGTTAGGGTTTAATTTCTATAGGAAGTAAAAGGGCTTACACCCCTAGAGAAGTAGTAGAACCTAACCATACATAAGAGACTCCATTACCCAATTGAAAAGGGCACTGTTATTTGCAACAGAGATTGTATATTCATGCATTGGTAAATGTGGATATTATTGTTTTGAAACATTCAAGTGGCTAGTTATTTTATGCATGCTAAAAGCTCTCTAATTCCCTAAGGGCATCTTGTTTTGGCCAAGATAACTTATTGTTGTAATAAAATTTAAGCTACAACCATTAGGGCTGCAGCATAAACCTCTTTCTTTCACTCTTTACTCTCTAATCTATCGCTGAAATTTGCTTACAAGCCTAGATTATTGTTCTACTAATTATTGTCCATCTTTTTGACAGTTTACTTGTTGATTTTTGTGGTCAGATTTTTTTTCTTTATCAATTGTTTGCTACAGCCACAAGGATGCCCTGATATATTGTTGATAACATCTTTTTGAAACCCTATTTTTCCATCAAATTTTGAGTTTAAGTATTGAAATATTATGTACATGTTTCGGGATTGATTATCTAATATTTTTTTGATGTTTTTTTATGGTTAATTGTGCAGTTGTTATAACTTATCCTTCGTTGTTGTAAATATGATATATGGTGAATTTATAGGACAACAATCTTATGTTGTTGATTCCCCATTGATTAGAGGCACGGTTTATCATCATTTGTCTTGTTCTGAGTAGGGATAACATTGTTTTGTGGGTGCACAATACTTGGCAAACTTTTACCCTTCCACAATACTTTTCTTCATTTCCAAGCTTGACCCATAGGGGATCCATTAATCATTCTCTAATTACCCATCTCAATCTTCTAGGGTCACTGGGATCCCCCCCTTGTGGTGATTTCATTATCACTAAAGTGATGGGAGTGTTTATCTAAGGTGACAGTGGGTAGGTACTCTCGTAGTTGTCACACTTTCGTGGATTGGGTCGGGATGTTCCCAATCTACATATTGTGTGATAACACTATGAAATAACCTCTAACATAGGTGTCAAGCATGAGGTCAAGAAAATAAATTGGAGTAGATATCCCATGTTCATGTGTTTGGTGGGATTATTGCATGTACAATGGTTTTGGATTGAAGTGGCAAGTCCCCGAGGTGAAACCACTTCTCTCTAGAGATTTGGGTTGAACACTGAGTCATGCATTGCATGCCCATAAACATATTCTTGACCTACAACTATTACTCATGTTTGTTGATTGTGAAGTTGTAACCTTAGTGGATTTTCCTGGGGAATTGCACCGGTGACTGAAAATGGGAAGTGTTTGTGGTACCTGAGATAGACATATAATATTCATTTTAGCTCACCTAAAGGGTGCTCGTCTTCACGAGGGTACTTGCACCTTTGGTGATTGGTGCATGAATGTTACCATAACTATCTCCCTCACCTTTGTTATTCAGTCTCGTGACTCAATCAACCAAAGACAACTTCCAGAAGACTTTCTTCATTGGCTCTTTACTCTCTTGGAATAAGGTCTTAATCACCTTGGATTGAGATTTAAGAGAGAAGTTTAGTTTTTTATTGATCTCAATATTTTTGTAGTTGATTTCTATTTGATTATTTTTTAGTCAACCTTAGGTTGTCTTTGTATTGTCACGTTCAAATCTTTGATTCAAAGTGGTTCACTGACCACTCCACCAATCTAAAAGGACTAGAGGTATTTCACCTAAAAGTGTGGAGTCACCTCCTCAAAGGAAAAGGTGGGAACATATTGACTCTCATCCATTTAAGCTAGTAAAAGAGACCCAAGATGCATTGGACATTCCTACAAGGGAGGAACTAGTGGAAGAACATTGCAGTAAGGAATAATTATCAGTCAAAGGGTATTTAGGTATTTGGATGGTCACGTACCAATCCCTAGGATGATTCCATTTCCTCCACCATAGGATGATCTTGATCCTATCGAGATCAAGGATATTCCCAATACATTTGTGATAAATTATAATCCACTCGTCACCAGTCCTAATAACTCCATTATTTTGCAGGATTGTAGTTTTGGTAATGAAAGTCGCATTGCAAACCCAAGCCTATTTTACCAGTGGTATACAATGAATAACATTGTTAGTACTTCAAGGGATAGGGGCACCCATATCCCCATGTCATATTTTTATGGTGGATGAGTCAATCCTCCTATTCCAACTTTCCCCATCTCAATCACATTCCTAGATTCCATGTCTAGAGCTTTAAGTGGAGGTACCTTCCCTCATGTGATAATTGTTAACAATGGCATTGGGACTCAACCCTCTACTTCGTATGGTGGTGGTGCTTTCTCTTTTGATATGTCTTCTATTGGAATGTTGCATGTTGTGAGAAGTGCACCCCTTTTCTTCCCTAATGTTAACATGTTAGCGTAGATTTCTTCTACCCCTTTCCCAACCTTTCCATTTGGAGGGGGGTGTATCCTTTCATATGTTCCATCCGTGGGAAGTGAATATTTTATAACTTTCAACATTCCAATGGGAAGCATTCCCTTTCTAGGAATGGGAAACCAAATGAGTGGAGGACTTCTTCCATTTATCCAGGTCCTTTCTAACTTCCCCCAAAACCTTTGTTTTTAAGAAAACACTCATTTTGTGACTGGTACTAGTTATGTGTTAGCTAATTCTTTCACGAGTACCAACAAAATGACGGGGGAAAACCCTAGAAGTTGTAACTTAGTAAAAAAATTCCCTTCTTATCAATGAATCTCTTGGGTGTGACAAATCTTACTAATGACCCAATGCTACATTATCTGAGTTTCCCTTTGGTTCCAACTAAGTTACCTTCATACATTCCTAAGTTTGAAGGAAAATATGGAGAAGATCCCACAAATAAAATTATGATGTTCCATATATGGTTTTTATCAAAATCTTTGATGGATGACTCCATTAGGCTCATACTTTTCTAGTGCACCCTGGCTGGAGTGGCCAAAACATGGTGCAATGAGCTCCAACAATCCTCATTTTGTAACTTCAACATGTTAGTATTGAGATTCTTGAACCACTTTCAATTAGATATCTGCTACGAGATAGGGATGGATCTTTTTTCTTCATTTCGATAGGTCGCTTCCATGAATATATCTAATAAAATTCAAGAGTGGTAGAGGAGACAATGAATGATCAAAGTTCACGTCCCTGGCGAGTTCTCATTGGATTGGTTTTAGAAGTCCATTTTTCCTTATATCTCCAAGGATGTCTCTTTTTCAAGAGTCACGACCGCGAAGAAAACCATATTTAGAGACCAACAATTTGATTTGGTTTATTCACAATATAGGATTCTTTACAACATTTTACCTAACACGTTGAGGCTAGACACAAACCCCACCAAGTCCAAGATAAGAACACTTTCCAACGGTGTGATTAGTTCTATGGAAAGTGTTGCAGACAATTACGTGATGAACCAAATGAGACAAATGTCTTCATTTCCGCCTACAGTTTTGCAAAGTATTGCTACTACCTCTGCCTATATTGAATCCTCCATTGTCCACACTATTTAGGCATCTAACCCTAAGGATAACCAACAACTTTAGGGAAAAATAAAAAAATAAAAAGAATAAAGGGGCCCACGGGATTAACAAGAACAACAACAATTCTAGTAGGGGAAAGAAGGAGAAGAAGAAGGTCAAATTTCCATGCAAGTTGTGTAAGGAATACCATCTAACTCACCAATTCCCAAGTTGGAGGAAACCCAATGATTGTTGGTGTAGTGAGAGGCCCAATAACTCGTTGTATTGGTGAGCCCTTTCCTTCTGCAAGGCCAACAAATGGTTGTTGGAATTCCTAAAAACACTAGACCCTTGCAAGGGGGATGTTGTCACAAGAGTTGACTCTAGGCTGTAATAGAGCCAAGCCTTAGCACATTTTAAAATGAAAAAGTTATTTATCGTTCAGAACTTGACTTGGATTGCAGCAAGCCAAACCCTGGAAATTTATTTTGAGTGCACTTCTGACCTAATACACTCAGAGACAGTTCTCTAAACAGCCAAGGGCTCTTTACTCAGGAATATTCAATGATTACAGTAATAAGGCCAGATTTCTTATTAGAAAAGATGTTTAATCAGGTCTGGAGGTT
>JASDQU010437087.1:44904-78833 GCA_032191745.1 Picea mariana | reverse complement strand
TTGATGTATGCAATGGTTTCTACTAGATAGGACATTTCAAATGCACTGGTATTTTTGAGTAGGTATATGTCAAAACTAGGGAAGGAGCATTGGACAGCAGTAAAAAGGGTTTTCAGGTATTTACATGGAACTGCTAGTTGTGGATTGTGCTACCAAGGAAGACCAGGATTGTAAAGAGTGTTGAACATACATGGCTTTGTGGATGCATACTGGGCTGGAGATATGGATCATAGGATATCTATAAGGGGGTATGTGTTTAACCTGTTTAGAGGAGCAATCAGTTGAATGAGAAAAAGGTTGGTTATAGTGGCACTTTCAACTATAGAAGTTGAATACATGGTAGCCACTCATGCAAGTAAGGAAGCAGTATGGTTACAAAGATTATGTTCAGGTATTGGGTTGATACATCAAGTTGTAAGGATAGATTATGACAGTCATAGAGAAATTGTTTTGGCGAATAACTCGGCATATCATTCAAAGACAAAGCTTATTGATATTCAATATCACTTTGTGAGAGACATGGTTGAAGAAAAGAAAGTGTTGTTGATGAAGGTGGACACTTTGAAGAATGTTGCAGATTCATTAACAAAATCTGTGAGCACTGAGAATTTATCTCGGTTTAGAGGATCCATGGGCATTGTTGCCCTAGATTTTTGACTATGTAACCTTTTAACCCCTTGTATGAAAAGAAAACAACAAGTGGGAGAATGTTGGGTATGTGTTATATTCTTTGCACGACTAGTTGTAGTGTCTATTATGTTGCATCGGGAGTGCAGGGGGGTTTGAGGGCGGGCTGCTAGGCCCCCTCTTGGGGGGTTGGAGGGGGGCGATGGCCCCCCTAATTGGGGGTTCAAGGGAAGCGCCCCCAATAAAAAAAAAATTGCCTTGGGAAATGTGTCGCATTTTTTCCTTGATTTTTGTGTACATTGTTGGGTGGTTTTTGGGCACATGGTTTTTGCCAATGGTTTTCTATTTTTGGTTAAGGAATTAGGGTTGTTAACTACTCCAGGTCATTGGATTAGGGTTTTGGATGTCGTTGAATCCTATATGTATATTACATTGTAAACAATGTATCATTATGAATGAATATAGAATATGTTCATTTTCCCCGTTTGGGTTTCCAGGGAAAAAATATATGTGTAATGTGTGTATTTTCCATTGTATATTTCCTGTTCTTTTATTGAAAATTTGTTTGCATTAAAATGTTGTACAAGGTTAAAATCTACAGTACATGGGTGCCATTCAACACCAAATACATGAGTTACCCATACATAACACTTCAAAATATAAATTAAAAGATATTCAAACATGAAGGAATCAATTAGCAACTGAGTGAAAAGTTTGGATCTTCTTTCCTGATTTTGACCTCTGGTCCTCTGATGGTTGTTTCATGGACATCCCCATAGCAATGTTATGTTTTAGATTTCTTGGGTTGATGACAATATGTCATTATGAAAACTTGAAAATACGGGATGAACGGTGAGGAATATCCTAAAACCTATAATTGGGAAGTTATAGAGCTCGGCGAGACCTTCCCAATGGTATAAAGAGAGCGTGAAACAGATCTCAGATTCAAAAGTTATGGAAACAATATGATCAGTTATTCCATGGAAAAAAATATGTGAAGAGACCCGACATATGGTGTATCGGCCAGAAAAGTGGATTCCCTACTGACACACCCTATGTCGATGGGGAACAAAGAGCTTGATTTGATGTGTCAACGAGCAAATAAGATTATCTATCAATGTATCAACAATCATAGTGGATTCAAGAGGCATGGCTGGTACATAAAGTGTGTGATTAAGATTTGAAATTGTGTGAGCTCCCCGACCTAAGGATTTGGTATAGCAAAGGACTACCCATACGACAGAGGCCAAAATGGATCAAAGATATGCTTAGGTCACAGATATACTAAAAACAATGGGCACACATTAAACGTTTAATGGTTTTAACCAAGTTTTAAGGAGAAAGGGGGTTTAAAAATATTTTGGGCGATGGTTATGTTCTCGTTATACCTCCTTCCACCTCACCTTAAAGAATATTAAACAACGTTAAAGGGGTTGTTTTCTTTAAGTCACCCTCCATCTCACCTTTTGTATATAATAAACATTGTTAAAGGGGTCATTTGCCTTAAACCACCCTCCATATCACCTCTTGTATTTATGTGAGCACGGAATACACTACCCCCTATAACTTTCACTTTGTTTAAAAAATTTATCTTAAACTCGGATTTATCAAGTACTGAGAGGGATCAAATTTCTTATTGTGTAAATTTCAATTTATATATTATTATGTAAATATGTATATATGTGGTTTTTTTTAATTGAATCGACTTTATTTTTTATTTTTTTATGTAACATTATCTAATCTAACATCATGCTAACATCACAACATCTTCTCCATATTAAATTGTATAGCACCTTGCTACTCTTAATACAACAATTTATTACCTTAAACGTCAGTTACGTGTAAGACTTTCATGTTCAAAAAATATAAAGCATACATAAAGCATACATTGGGACTAAAAACCTATTTTATGAATGCTACAGCGGGCTTGAAATCTCATTCAGTTTCCGACATAGCGGACTTGTAATCCTTTGTAACCCTGATTCCATCACCGACATAAAATGGTGTGTGAGACTAAAAATAAGGTAGAGTGGTTGATACGTGCTATAAAATGGGTTATAAAGTATGGTGAGGGGAAACACTTTTAAATGTGATAAATAATAGTAAAAAGGGGGTCGAATGGACCATGTTTTTTGGCCCCCCTCTCCACCTCATTATGTTTTCAACATTACGCGCCTAATAAAAGGGAACCCCTTTTTATTTTATTCAACCTAATTTTAAGTAAAACTCCTTTTTTTAACTCTTATAATATTTTAAAGTTTTTTTTTTATTTGCATATTAATAAACCCAATTTTAAATATAACATTTCATATCGGGCATAGTTTCAACCAGTTTTAAATATAACGTTTCATATCGGGCGTAGTTTCAATGTGTTGGTCAGCTTTTAACATTGTTAAAAGGGGGATTTGACGTAACTTAGCATGACTTCAAAAGTTCATAACTTGTTCATACAATGCCCGATTCAAGTGTTGTTTTTTGTGATGCAGAGAGCATACGGAGAAGTTTCTAGTGACGGAACTAATTGTTTCACTTGATCACTTTAGAAATTTCATGGTTCATGAGGTTTGCTTGACGATAAATATTTGATGATCATTTTACTAGAACTTGTGAACCTCGGATTTTGATTTCGTCAGTGGCATTGGACTTAAAATCACGCAAAACATACAGTGGGCATGTTTTGGAGGTGAAAAATTGTAACACCCCAAGTTTTGAAACCCCATTTTAAATAATGTATTGTTACGACGCTGAGAGGCCAGAGTGCCCAAACAATTGTTAAAAGGCTAGAGTTCCCAAGACATGTAATTTTCTTATCATTATTAATAATAAATACATCGATGGTTGCCAGACAGACAAGGACTAGAGTTATAGGGGGATATGATTCCACAAGAGAGGGTGTTTGAGAGGCTAAATGTTTATTCCTATGTTAAATACCTTTTTGCCTAAAGGGGGGGATCAGTTATGTGAGCTTCTTGGGGAGGCCAGGAGGTTCTTGATTTCCTAACGAACATACTTAAACCCGCCCCTGGTCTGATTGTTGGGTTGGTCATTCACTTGTCCGCTCCGTCACCTTTTTGTTAACTCATTCTTACCCTCATGCACTCCCATGCACTTACCTCCTCCATCCATCCTCAACTACGTATTGGTCTCGAGAAGGGGGACCGAACTACAACAGAATTAGCCATGGGATAGTTGGTTGTAGTGGTCGTTGGTGTGATCCAGTCGTGCCTTGAGGCCTGCATGTCTGAGATGCAGTGGCCTGTGTCAAGCATGGCTCACAGTTGTGAGTCCTACATTGAGATTCTGGACCAGTTGCGTTGGAGGCCTGAATAAGGAGAAGGATTGTCTGAGGGACTACGTGGCAGAGAAAGGTGGAGGTTCGTTCTCTTGGGTGGTGCAAGCTGGGTAGAAGAGAGTTGGGTACTTGGATTGTTGTGAGTGTTGCGAAGCCTGTGAGAACTTGAGAGCTGACTGGTTTGGGAAACCAAGTTCACTCTGGAACCGTCCTTGTGGATTCATAGCCCTGGCTCGGGGGTGACATTGTTGTTGATATTTGGAGCAGTAGTGTCTATGGTTGGGTGGAACATCCTTGGTCTACAACCAGTTGGTGTCATCTTTCATAAAGATAAGTGTTCTCTGTTGTGATATTATTATCTGTGTATAAATGTTTTTCTGTTGTATATTTAATTATCGTAAATTGAATTTTTAGAACATGCATGTTTGTTGGATATTGTTGTGCATGTCCTTAGTTCTCTTATCTTATGCATCTTTATTAAACAAGAAGGTATCGGAATGAGAAATAAGTCCAAGGGTGGGCTTGCAGGTAGCATACCCCGGCCTGTGCCTGGCTGGGTATGTTACAGATTGGTATCAGAGCTTCTGGTTGAAACACTAAACCGGTATGGGTCAAGTCTGTAGGTCAGAGTCTCATGGTCGAGGTTGAGCTCTGCCCATGAAATTGAAAATCTCGGGAGGAATGGCATTCCAGAAGCTACGCAGGAGATGGAATGTCATATATCCTCTGTAAGGGTCCGAAGGATCGTGACCGTTCCTGTTGAATTCGGGAGCGATCGCCACTGTAAGATCAGGAGAGATTGGGATTGTTAGAATGGAAGATAGGTGAATTGGGTTCATCTGATCAAAAGGAAGCAAGGTTAAGGTCATGACCATCGGATCCCATTGGAGAGAGAGAGATCAAAGGCCAATGGGCATTGCGAGGAATTGAGTTGCATGGGACTTAATTTCCCAAGGTGGTCCCGCAATCCAAACCATGGTTTCACAAAGGGGTTACATGTCAGTGTCAAGAGAATTGTGGGGCGAAAAGAGGGTGTTGGCACCAGGATGAAGTGGAAAGAAGGATGATCGTGAGAAAAAAAGCATGCAGAAATGAAAGTAACAGTTGGAAGGAAACACAGCACGTGCGCATGCAAGAAAGCGTGCACAAGGAAAACGACAGCTAGAGGAAGAACAACACGCGTGCATGGGAGGAATACCTAACGTCGGTAGGGTTAGGGTTTTGGTAATACATTGTAAATGGCTGAAGATCCCAATATATATAAATAGAGATACATAGGTATCATAGAGAGGTTGATTTGATTTTGTATTAGTTCAGTTTCTGCAATACTCTATCGTAGCTAGAAACGAGTTGATGCCTTATGTAATATGGTTATGGACCAAGTTTGTAAGATGTTGAGCTAGAATAGAGGAGAAGAGGAAGATCTGAGGATTAGATCACATGCTGTGGAGCCTGGTGCGATCTAGTTCGTCTCATACGAATCTTACCCATCAGAGGGAATTGTAAGCGCACATCGCTGGAGATGCAGAACTATCATAATAAAAGAGACAAGAGCCAAATATTTGTGGACGTAGCCTAGGAGGGGGTGAACCACGGTAATATCTGTGTAATGTGATGAATGCATGTACCTCTTTGCTTCTTTCAGCAATTCATTGTTATGCTTAATAAATGAGTTAATATACTGTTATGAATTACGATTATACTGTATGGGAATTAAACTGTGAAATGGAAACATGCTAGGCTCTGGTTAATAAACCCTTATCTCACACTCAATCCTAGGCTATAAACACCTGAGTCTTACAACCACCCATTTAGATCTATCTCGGGTGAGACTGCGCAGTACATTTTGTGTACTGTGTTGCATTCTGGTTTACCAGGGGGGGCGATAGTTTTAGAGGCTTTGTTGGAAACCAGAAACACATGAACCCTAGGTCAATAACTCAAACAGTAGAAGAGAGTGGTTAAAAAACCAACAAATGGTTATGTTGCCTTGTTAGAAGGAACAAGAGAGGACTGAGTAGACGAGATAGATTGCATGAGAAAAGAATGAGCGACACAAGAAGACCAATGATCCATTAGAAGGGAATGTTGAGACCGTGGAACCCCACGAAAGAAGAAATCGAAGGTTGGTTGAGAACCAAAGAGATAGATTTTTCCCAACAAGACAATAGAAACCCTAGACTCACACCTCGCAAATATCTAGATAAATAAGTATTTATTGATTTACATGAAGTCTTTTTCTGTGATTTTCCGCATCTACTCCAGGAGTGGATACTAAGGTTGAAGGATAACCACGCGACAAAGTGGGTTCGACAGCTAGAGTGGACCCCAATACAGATTGAGCAGTTACAGCAGGTGAACAACAAATTCACCCGCGCAGTAGAATTTTGTCTTGAGAGTATTGTGTCAGGCTTCATCATCGAATTTGCAGTCGACACAGCAAAGTCATACAACGCGGCAGAGCAAGAATTTCTACGTGGACCTCGAGGAAGGTACATTCAATCCTTGTATACTTCTATTAAGATACTGCTATATAACAAAGGTGTCATGACAATGGAATCTGATAGCTAAACTTCCCTACGTGCATGGAGGGAGGGGGGAAGCACTGACAGAGAGAGGATAAATGGAAGGAGGTGAGGATAAAGGAAAGAAGGAGGAGGAACCCTTGGACCCAATCATGATGGATGACGACCAGCTCAAGTCTTCTTAGCGTCATTAGGAACGACGCGTAGTAGAGTAACCTACCAATATAAAGTGAATACCAAGAATAGAGTCGTAGCCGCGAGGGAGGGCTTGGTGAGTGATGAGGAAGAGGTAGAGGATCTCTGAGCTGTGGAGCAGATTGAGGAAATCCTACGCGCAACATACGAGAGGAAGACAAGAGGCCCAATAACAGGAGGAGAAGGCAGCCATCCTATCGATATTAATGTTAGTGTGGAACCCACAAACCCATGTGCGACTAATACACCAAAGAGAACACCATCGTTCAGACAACCGAAGTTCGGAGGAAGTCTGACAGCAAGAAGTACATCTACACTAGGAGAAACAATCGGAGGAACTAGTTCCAGCAGCACTTGTCAATTATCTACACCATGCAGAGGAGGTACTAGTTCAGTATTCAGAATGGCATGACACAATCCCATTATCAGATTACCATAATTTCAAGGAGAAGCAGTAGAAGACCCTGAGAAGCATTTGTTAATTTGTGCAAAGATCTGGGAGGAAAAACATATCACTGATGAAGACACCAAACTCACGCGGTTAGCGATTACGCTAAGAGACCGTGCACTAGACTAGTACATGAGTCTAGACATGAACAGTTCCCCTGGGACGACGAGGACACTGGCGGACATTAAGAAGCTATTGATTAATGAATTCCAGAAGCCGAGCTCAGAGGATCAATACATGAACGAGATGATTGAAATAAGATAGAAACTAGGAGAATCGGTATGGGAGATCAATCATAGGTTCAAGCGACTAAAAGGAAAACTAAAATACCTTATGACCGAGATGCAGCATCGGAACTTGTTTGTCAACTCACTACTCCCACACTTAAAATATCTCATACAACAACAGAAATTTCAAACACGGGCAGAGGCTCTGCAGGTAGCCTTACAACTGGAAGAGAACCAGAACCAATAGATGGACCCAGCTATTGAGGAATTGAAGGAGGATTTGAAGAATCTAACATTTCAGCTAAACCAAAATAAGAACAAGGACAAACGAGAAGTTGTTTGGTGCATTGCATGCAGGACTGAAGGACACCACAAGAACGAATGCCCAACATTCGCGCAGTATATGGCAACAGGTATGCCAAATCCACTACCACAGGGAGGGTTATGGTGCAAAATATGCAAGAAATTGGGTCATGACCCTTATCATTGAACAATGATGCAGAAATACCAGACAGTTCCGAAGAATTCATATTGCACCTTTTGTAAGTCAGTAGGCCACAATGACAAAGATTGAAGAACTATGGATCTGATGCGGGAAAGAACATTATATGCATACAGGGTATAGGCTGAAATGATCACTAGAAAAGCAGCGCCACAGTTCAATCAAACCCCAGCTCCATACAACACTGCGCAGCAACAGTATAATACTGTGCAGCAACCATACAATAACATGCAGCCGCAGTATAACCTAACACATCACCAGTACAATACCGCCCAGTATAATCAGGCACCACAGTATAACGCACCGAGAGGTGACCAAGTAGGCTACAGAGGGGGAGGACGAGCCAGAGGAGGTTTCATACATGGTAGAGGACCTGTCACATGTCACAATTTTCAGCAACCAAGACATTACGCATGAGAATGTCCACTTCCACCAGCAACTTGTATGTATTTCCATGCATCGGACCACGATACAAAGGAATGTCTGACACTACTAGTAAAGATACAAGAAAAGAGGAATCAGAACAATTAGAATGTCCAGTGGATTTCAGCTGAATCTAGGGATGACGAACGAAACATCAATATAGTCACTCATGGAGGAATGAAAATAGGAAGTGACATAGTTCGACAGGAACCAGCACAAAACCAATGGATAAAGAAGAACATTGAACCACGAAAGCAATTCAACGCACAAAAATAAAAGGAGACTTTTAAGGAAGCCAGACAATAATTTCAGAAGGAGAACACAACGTCAACTTCAACTGCGCAACCATTCAAGGAAGCCCCAAAATATGAGATGTCACCATCATTGGATCATACCAACGGAATTCAGCCCAAGGGACAAGTAAGTACAATCAAATCCTTTTTGCAATCATGTGTAAAAGTATTAAGTGATCCTTCATCTGTGAAAATATTGCAAAACATATTAGAGAAATGTAATAGCGAGATGGAAGAGAAGCTAGAACCAAAAATTGTCAATCACCTACACACCAGAAGAAGAACAAGTAAGGAATTTATACTAAATGCTAACATTGGTGATTTCAATATGGGAGAGATTATACTAGACCTAGGATCCGAAGTGAATGTGCTACCCAAGAAGACCTGAAATGCATGGGAGAGCCAACACTGGGATACTCAAATGTCCAATTAAAACTAGCAAACCAACATAGAGTCCTACCAATAGGTAGACTTAAAGGAGTAACAGTAGACCTCGATGGAGTGCACACTAAAGTAGACTTTGAAGTCATTGAAATAGTGGACGGCACAACACCTTACCTGGCACTACTTGGTCTGGATTGGGCGTTTGACAACCAGACCATAATCAATTTGAAAACCAGAAAAATGACATTTGAATATAGAGAATACAGGGTCATAGCACCACTAGATCCATCAGAAGGGGAGAGATTCGTAGAACCCACTTACCTAGACTTAGAGGAGATTGGCCAGCTGTACAGAAAAATTGTGCGTGATGAGGATTACGTAAACCCAACTACAGATGGGGTACTCAGTTGGCGGAGCATTACTTCATGTGCAACAAACTCAGACACCGGGTTAGAAAACTGGCAGCAGAGATTACACGAAGTATCCATGTGAATATGTGCAAGAATAGACCACGCAGTAAGATGGGTAGGCACAGAAATCACAAAACCACCCAGTTTCCATAGGCTAAATGATTTGGAAACATTCTTGACACAATACGAAGACGAAGTATTAGAGAACCAACGACTAGCAGCACTTGACTTGGCATTCAAGGCCACACCCACAAGATGGTGGGGCGCACATAAAGAGACCATCATAGACTGGTATCAATGTAAGTGCTTACTGCACATAAGGTTCAGTGCAGAATAGGAATACAACAAACAACAGTAATACCAAGGACAAGAGGCACCAATGAAACACTTGGTGAAGTGAAAAACATTGTGGAAAATGATGCCGCCAGAGGAATGGCCTCATCACTTCATACATACCTTAGAGGGCATACTAGCAAACTGATACACAGACCAAGAATTGTGCAAAGGAAATACAATATGGAGGACGTTGCAATAGAACTTCACAATCACTTTCTCATTCGAGCATGAGAACCCCAACATAGACGCAGGTCTCAAATGAATTAGAGGAGTAATATTCATTGAAGAACCGGAAACAGAATTTATCACAGAAGAGAAACAACAAAATAAACATACAATCAAGGAACTACTGTCATGTTATCATGTACAAGATCAAGCACCAAATTAAGATGACCCATGTGACATTCAGATCGAAGAAGTAGAAGGCAAAAGATATGTGGAAGGACCACCCATAGAATCAAAATCCATTGTCGCACCAATCAAGTTAAAGAAATTTAACATCGAGACAGCTGAGCAGCCCAAAATGGCCAACATTGGAGACTACTGGAATGAGAAAATAGTAGAAAGCATCACAGAATTGTTGCACGAATATAGCGACCTCTTTCCCACAACATTTACAGAGATGAAAGGTATAGCAGGAGAACTGGGAGAAATGAAGGTACCACTCAGACCTGAAGTGAGACCTATAAGACAGTGACCCTATAGACTGAACCCCATATATAAAAAGAAAGTGAAAGATGAGATTGATAGGATGCTCGAAGCCGGCATCATCGAACCAGTTGAAGAATCAGAATGAATAAGCCCGATGGTAGTACAAGATAAGAAACAAGGAAGATGGATTAGGATATGCATCGACTTGAGGAAGTTGAACGATGCATGCCTACATGACCCATTCCCTACACCGTTCACGGATGAAGTATTAGAGAATGTGGGGGGACATGAAGCTTACTCATTCACTGATGGATTCTCAGGCTACCATCAGATTAAGATAGCATAAGAGGACAGACATAAGACCATGTTTATGATGGAATGGGGATCTTATCAGCACACAGTCATGTCGTTCGGACTGAAGAATGCACCCGCAATATTCTCCAGAGTAGTCATCGCAGCATTTAAGGAATTCATCCATTAGTTCCTCGAAGTATACCTGGATGACTGGACAGTTTACAGTCTGTTGAAAAACCATGTAGAATTTTTACGACTTATGTTAGAATGATGTAGACGGTGCCAGATATAACTGAATATCAAGAAATTCATATTTGGAACACTATTTGGGATACTATTGGGCCACATAGTATGCAAACAAGGCTTGTTAGTGGATCCGGCCAAGATCATCGTTATTGTTAACTTACCGACACCAAAAACAGTCTGACAGCTAAGAGAAAATTTAGGGCACACAAGATACTACAAGAAACTCATCAAAGGATATGTGCAAATCACAGCCCCAATGGAAAAACCGTTAAGGAAGGATACCAAATACCAATGGAACGACAAGTGTCAACAAAGTTTGGATACCCTAAAGGAAAAGATGGTTGTTGCACCGATATTAGTATTTCCATACTGGGAAAAGACATTCCATGTGCATGTAGATGAATCAGCGATAGCACTTGGAGCTATCTTAGCATAGCCAAAAGCGGGAGACTTGGATCATCCGATAGCATTCACAAGCAGAAAACTATCCAACTCCGAATAGAATTATAACACGACAGAAAGAGAAGGCCTAGCCATGGTCTATGCACTGTAGAAGTTCAGACATTACCTATTGGGGAAACACTTTAAGATGTTTACGGATCACTCAGCCCTGAAATACCTAGTCAACAAGTCAGTGTTGGGGGGGAGAATCTGTCGATGGTTACTGCTATTTCAAGAATTTGATTTTGAAGTAATAGTTAAACCAGGAAAATTGAATGCAGAACCTAACCACCTGTCAAGGGTCACAAATGGAGAAGAACCTATGAATCTAGAAGACACCTTTCTGGATGCACAGTTTTTCTCAGTACAGATTGTTGATGACTACTTCATAGTGATCATCCAGTACTTAAGCACAAGTACTGCCCCGCAAAAATATACCACTGCATAGAAGAATAACCTGGTAGTCTGCGCAGCCGACTATCAATTGATCGCAGGACATCTATACAAGATGGGCGCAGATAGCATTTTATGAAGGTATGTGCTAGAGAACGAACAAAAAATAATTTTAGCATAATCCCATGAGGGAATCGCAAGAGGGAATTATGTAAGAAAACCTACCGTGCAGAAGGTACTACGCGTAGGACTATGGTGGCCAACGATCCACAGGGACTCGAAAGAATATTGTCAGCACTGCGATGTCTGTGAAAGAGTAAGAAAACCCAACAGAAAGGACAAGATGCCACTATGACCACAAGTAACATTACATAAATTTGATAAATGGGCAATAGAATTTGTGGGACCCATTAACCCACCAGCCAAAAGGACAAGGGAAATATACATTATCACCGTGACAGAATACCTAACAAGATGGGTGGAAGCCGCACCAGTAAAATATTGTAACACAGAGACAGTTGCACACTTCTTGTTCGAACAAGTAATCACCATATTTGGGTGCCCAAGAGTTTTGATGAGCGACCAAGGCATGCACTTCATAAACAGCACCATTCGCGCGATGCTCGAAGAGTTTGAAGTTCATCACCAGAAGAGCACACCATATCACCCACAAGAAAATGGCACAGTAGAAGCCTTCAACAAAATTATGGAGAATGCACTAACAAAGATCTGCAACGTCAACAAAGACAACTGGGACCTCAAAGTACCAGCAGTATTATGGGCATATAGGACTACATGCAAAAAGTTCACAGGGCACACACCATTCAAACTAGTCTATGGCCAAGAACCAGTAGTGCCATTAGAATTTTTAGTACCCAGCTTACTCATAGAAGCTATCACACAAATGACAGAACGGGGCGCAGTACAGGAAAGACTGAATCAGTTATTGTCAATGGAGGAAGACCGAATTTTGGCAGGATTCCATAAACAAGTGCAGAAAGCCAGAGACAAAGCTTGGCATAATCGACACATCAAGAAGAAGACATTCAAGGAAGGAGATCTAGTATTTCTCTATGACAGCAAATCATTTCAGCACCTCGGGAAGCTTAGAATGCATTGGCTAGGACCATACAATGTAAAATTTGTCACAGATGGAGGAGATGTACAGTTAAAATATTTATCAAGTGCAGACCTTAGAGGAATGATCAATGGGAATCGACTGAAGCTGTACAAGGACGGTCGACCACCCACTGCGCAGTAAAAAAAATTAAAAAATTAAAATTAAAAAGTGTGTATCATGCCTGAGAGAGAAAGGCCACATGACGTTCAAAACATTAATTCAAAAAAGGCAAGGAAAACAGTTACATACCAAATAAAAACGAGCGAGAAATGGAAAGTCGACAAAAGCAGTATGATAGGACAACACTAAGCAGAATTAAAGCACGGCAAGGACTGAGGGAACATCAGATTAAACGTGCCAACTGGAGATGGAAAAGGAAGTGTAAGGGAAAGTACAAAACCACCACAGATGCATTGAACCCATAGTTATGGTGCATTAATCACATCATGGAGGAAGCGTCCTCGACAAGCTTCATGACAAGCCCATACAACACGCGAGCACGGGAGCAACTGGTCTATTTGCGAAAGGAGAACAGAGAGAGATAAATAACAGCCAGAATGAACAGAACAAGACCATAGAGTTCATCAAATTCATTCGAACTCAGTAAACATTCGACAGTCACCACTATGGCACCACCAAAACTAGCAGAACTAGGCCAGACAATAAAACTGACCAGGGTTAAAACTAGGTCACGAGGACCGCTGGAGGAAAACGAGCAGCAGCAGTTGGAGATCGTCAATATCGATGAGATCCCATCCCCAGAGGTGATACCAGTAAACCCTACACTGATACTGGAAGAGATTCAGTAGCCAAAAGAAGATTCCATGAAAGAGGATACGCCAATAGCGGCGCCAGAGCCTTAGAACAAGGAAGTGGAAAATCAACAGGAAGTGCAACCATAAATCACTCAAGCAGTCGTGGAAGTCAACGGAACAGCACAGAATCTGGGAGTAGCAGTGCAACCAGACGAGTCACAAACACCTGGCCTAGGTCAACCAATAGAGGAGACTGCTAGAACTACCTCGGCTTGGCCAGAATGGCTAATGGGGGAACAATCGAAAATTGTTGGAACTTCTAACCAGCCACCATAGCAAGAAGACACAGTTCAAATATTGAGCTCACCTCACAAGAAACCTGCAGCAGAAATTGTGCTACCACACGTACCAGAGGGAGTACAGGTAGAACCGCAGCTACTAGGTCAGGCTGGGAAGCTCAAGTATTCTGACCATGACATATCAGACGAAACCAAGTTCCTGAAACTTTCACAGAGGGTCTTTATGTAGACCATAACCGTAAACCAACTTGGAGAAACGATCAGCCAGCCACACCAGTGGGCAGTTGGGATGGATAGAACAGGAATCTTAGGTTTGTTGAAGCTACCACATTTTGGCAGAGGCCAGCACATGACAGCATGCGTCAAGTGACTATTATCAGTCACGCATGGAGGGGATACATGGCTAGATAAACCCACCCCCATAACTATTGAGCTTATCGCGCAAATAACAAGACTACCCATTCGGGGTATGGATCCTGCATTGATTCTGGACGACAAATCCAAGGAGAAAGCGTTGGAAGAAGAGATGAAGAATAAATATGGCACTGCCATAGGAACGATGGGCATCATAATCAAACGAATCAACAATACAGCTACACAACTAGGTGCAAAGATATTAGCTTGCAAATTGCTCAGAAAATCCCACATAGAGGAAGTACCAACAGGAGTCATTGCAGTTGCAGCTCAGTGCGCAGAAGGCACCTTTATGAGTTGGGCGCCATATCTATTGAATTTGTTTCAGGTGGACTGCAAGGATGTGCAGGACCTAAGCACATAATTCCATTACTCATGGTTGATCACCCTAATAGACTTCATGGGATGGCGGGAACCAGAGTATGTAATTTTTTTCACTAGACCGCAACAAGCGGGAGCGAGATACCTATTACTGAGATCTGGGCCATAGGCCAGGCATAAGAGGGAGAATGGGGTCATATTCGAAGCATACCTATGGGACATACAGGAAGCCATCAGCCGATCATGGAGAATAACACCAGAAGTTGTCGTGTGATATGCGGACATCGCCAATTTCTGGTCCACAAGACAGACAATGTGGATACAACCAAGGCAGGATCCAGATAGATAGTGACTTTTGATGTGCTACTTCATCACAGAAGGTGATATAGACATGGTCATCAGCAAATGGCCTAATGAATGGAGGATCCCAGCCATTACCTGGGAAGTACCGGAAAGAACAGCAGAAGGAGAGGCATCGCAAGTGGAAACACAGCTTCAAGAAGTACCAGTACCCAAGAAACCAAGGATGGGCCAAAACAAGTTGACTTAGATAGATGAAGGGTCAAATCAGATAGGGACCCAGAAGGGGAAGAAAGAGACTACACAGTTGACCAATGGACAGCCAAAACAAGCTAAGGGAGCAAGAGACACCACCCCTAACCCCATCACACAAGAACCAGGGGGAAATAAGAGACCAGCCACGCAGAAAGGAGGCGCACACAATAAATCAAAGGCACAACAAGCATCGCTAGACTATACGATCACGGAGGATGATGGGGAAATGATCGCCAGAATGGTCCAGAATTGCTTAGCGAAATATTTCGATCATGCATTGCATCACAGGAATAAACTGCAAAAATAGCTAACAGAAATGGGACAGTTCCTCAAGAAATTCGGGGAAGCACAGACAGAAAGTAGCAGCAAAGGCACAGAGCCATCGAAAATACAGGCCAAAGAAAGAGTGGAGGTAGAAGAATGAGATCCATTCCACCCCATGCCACATGCAAATGCAATGATCTACATCAAACCTAACATGATGTGCATGGATGAAATCATGGGGCAGACACCCCTGAAGGATTTGGACCACATCCAGTTAGTCTTGACACAGATGCCATCAACAGCACTACACAAATTGCAGGTTAGCGTCGACCACGAGGTACAGTCTCGTGCACATAAAAAATTAGTCGAGCTACAACAAGAAACAAAGAAGTGAGAGGTGCTAGAAAAATTCTGTGAGCAGACCAAGCTTCAAAATTGGGAGGAAAAAGAACGCATAAATGAGCTAGAACGAAGAGTGGGAGGAGTTTTTGAAAAAATCCCAAGCACCGCGTAAGGGAATGAACTCCTGATAGCAGGAAAGAATGACCAGATTGCATAGGCAATTGATGAATATCAGAAGGAGATCGAGAATCTCTGTGAACAGATCACACCAACCACTCCACCGGTAGTGAAGGAGCAAAGGAAGAAGGAAGCAACAGCGTAGCTGCAGGAGATGGAACAGCAGGTTAGCACAGCAACCGAATTGCTCGATAAAGCAGCACAACTTTGGACAAGGTTGGAGGAGGATCCATGGGTCCAACGCTGGGACAAGGAAGAGGAAAGGATCAATGCAACATTCCAAGAACTCAAACAGAGGTAGAAGACCATACCAATCCCAGAATGAGTCAAAGGGGCACAAAAGATAAAGAATATGTAGGCAGAACTTATCACTGCGCAAACACAGAAATAGGAGCGTCAGGCTCAAATAGAAGCACTACAGGAACAAGTAGCAGAAATACTCGCACAACCAGTGGAGATAAAACACAGATAGAACAGACCCAGACTGAATGTGTAGGATTTTTGAGTGAAGGAATGGTAGTTCTAGTAGTAGACACCATCAAGGAGAAGACCGCGTAGGCACTGACAAAAGCAGCAGAGCGCAAGGAAAATTTTGAGACGATCACCAAGGAGATTGAAGAAGCTCAGAAGGATTAGGTGACTCAGGATGAGTCACATGTCAGTGTTGGAATCCTATTGGCACCAGGCCAAAGTGGAAAGAAGGATGATTGTGAGAAAGAAGCGTACAGAAACAGAAGTAACAGATGGAAGGTAACACAGCACACGCGCATGCAAGAAAGCATGCACAAGGAAAACAATAGCTGAGGGAAGAACAGCACGCATGCATGGGAGGAAGATCTAACGTTGGTAAGGTTAGGGTTTTGGTAATACATTGTAAACGGCTGAAGAGCCCGATATATATAAATATAGATACACAAGTATCATAGAGAGGTTGATTTGCTTTTGTATTAGTTCAGTTTCTACAATACTCTATCATAGCTAGATACGATTTGATGTGTTATGTAATATGGTCATGGACCAAGTTTGTAAGCTATTGAGCTAGAACAAAGGAGAGGAGGAAGATCTGAGGATTAGATCACAGGTTGTGGAGCCTGGTGTGATCTAGTTTGCCTCATACGAATCTTATCCATCAGAGGGAATTGTAAGTGCGCAGCACTGGAGATGCAGAATTATCATAATAAAAGAGTCAAGAGCCAATTTTTTGTGGACGTAGCCCAGGAGGGAGTGAACCATGGTAATATCTGTGTAATGTGATGAACGCATCTACCTCTTTGCTTCTTTCAGCTGTTCATTGTTATGCTTAATAAATGAGTTAATATATTGTTATGAATTATGATTATACTGTACGGGAATTAAACTGTGAAATGCAAACGTGCTAGGCTCTGGTTAATAAACCCCTATCTCACACTCAATCCTAGGTTGTAAACACTTGAGTCTTACAGCCACCCATTTAGAGCTATCTCGGATGAGACTGCGCAGTACATTATGTGTATTGTGTTGCCTTCTGGTTTACCAGGAGGGCCGATAGTTTAGAGGCTTTGTTGGAAACCCGAAAGACATGAACCCTGGGTCAATAACTCAGACAATAGAAGAGAGCATTTAAAAACCCAATAATGGGTTACTCCAGTCCACCGATGTGCACCCCCGCAAATTGAAAGGCATGCAGTGATGTGACATGTTAGCACTCGAGCGAAGAACCTCCGAAGAGCCGAAGTAGTTGGGAATAGTCGATCTATAAGAGGACACACGTCCACCGATCGTGTGCTCTGGATAAAACACTCCAGGAAAAAGTGAGCGAGGAGGGGGTTTGAAGTTTGAGACTTCTGAAACCCGAAGACCCGAAAGGATCTCAGCCATCAATCTGCCGAGAGCCACGCGTCACCGGATCCAGGGCTTTGGATGAAAGCCAATGGGGCCAGACAACATTTGAAAATTGAGATTTCTGGAGTCCAAAGTCCCGAAGGAATCGTAGTCGTCGATCCGCGGGAGACACGCGTCAAAATATCACGAGCTTCAAACAAAAACATTTTTTTAAGGAAAAAGGTTGAAGTTTGAGATCTCCAAAGTCCGAAGCCCCAAAGTAAAAATATAGTTGTCAAATTGAGGAGGACACGTGGAGCAGATCCATGAACTCTAGGTGAAGACCCGAAGTTAATCTTAGTCATTCGATCTAGGAGGACACATGGCGAGAGATTGGCCAGTTCGGGAATTTGGAGTTCGAGAGAATTAGAAGTTTTCTAGTATGAAAACTCTCGAAATCCCGAAGCCCGAAGAACCAAAGTGGTGGGGCACGATGACGTCACCTGGAGGTGATGTGGACCCAGGAATTTTGAAGTGACATGGCTTGCATACATCACATGGGATGATGTGGACACATGGGATGTGTGCCATGTGTCATTAATTTTTGAGCATTTGGAGTATTAAAAATTCGATTAGAACGTGACATGTGTCACCCGCCTGATTGGGCCACGTGTCCGCTTCCAGTATTTTTCCACGTGGTGAAAAATCATGCAGTCTGGAGACTAGGCATGCCAGAGGGGAAAGATGTAACAGGATGTACCGGGTCAAAATATCCCAAAGGCCCAAAGGTCGGAGTTCATCTCGACCGTTGATTCCAGAAGACACACGTTGAAGGATCGTCGACTTCCGGTGAAAGCACTCCAGGAGAAAGTGCAGGAGGGAATTTTGAAACTTCCAAAGCCTGAAGAGCCAAAGCAATCCACAACCACCAATTTGTGGGAAGACACGTGTCGACAGATCATGAACTCTAAGTAAAAGCGTTCCGGGAGGAGGCAAGCAAGGAAAGTTGAGACTCTTGAAGCACGGAGTCCCAAAGTGGATCTCGATCATTGATCATGAAAGAGGATGAGGACCGTTGATATGGTCCTGGTTGAAGGTTCTGAAGTCCTGAAGCTCCGGACAAGCACTTTTTCATCTAAACGCAGGGTCATGGTCATGGTCATATGCATATTGAGAGTTGGGGGAAGGAGGGATAAGGGCCAAATTGGTTGTCTCCAAGATAGAAAAATGCTAAGGAAGGATTTAGCCGCGGTTTCTAGTCATGGTCACCTAGGAAGGTTGTTTGAAGGAAGCACCTACGCAGGATGAAATTCTATGTCAGCCCAAGGATAACAGGACATTGTTATTTTCAAAGAATGGGGATATGATCTCCATGAACAAAAACAAGAAAGAGACTTGTAGCATGCTTTGGCAATTTTTGTTTATCATATGCATAGTTCTAATAAGATGGTCGCTTGCACATTTTTCTTAATTAAGAGGCTTAATCACATTAGCTCAGAATGCATATTGAGGAAATGGAAGAAGGCGAGGGAGCCTCCAATCATGATAAGGAGGCCGAAGGCCAGAATACCAGGGTTGGTAATGCAGAGACAGAGTCCAACAAACGTAAGGAAAAAGGAGAGTAGGAAACGTTGATAGAAATGGTAAGAAGCTTGAATATGGAAGTGCAGAGCTACAAAGCAGACAAAGAGAGACTAATGAGAGAGAAAATTCAGATAAATTCTCGAGTGTTGTAGAGCTTGGATCAATTGTAGAGGCAAACGAAGAAGGGATCAAACTCAAGACAAGAGGAAGAAGGCGGGTGTTATGAAAGGAGAAATGATCGTGGAAGAGCTAGTTATTTCAGAAGTGCTAGCAGAGCTCATGGACACCACTCACCTCCTTACTCAGAAAGAAATATTGATGCATCGGATGATCCCGTAAGCAGCCCAGAGGTGTCCCCTGTTAGGCAAAAAAGAAGGAAACAAGAGGTAGATAGTTTGCAAGGAGAGTTGAGGAAGCTCAAGCCACCTTCCTTTGATGATGAAAGAGAAAGGGAAGATGATGTTGAAGCATGGTTTCTTGGGCTCAGGAGATAATTTCAGTTGCATAAATATTCATCAAACCTGGAAGCCAGGATTTCCACCTACCATTTACATGGGAAAGTTGCAGTGTGGTGGGACCAACTGAAGCAAGTGGAGCATGTTAATGAAAGTAGGATCACTTGGAAACAGTTCAAGAAGTACTTCCAGAAGGAGTACCTCTCAAATCATTTCTATGACAAGAAAATTCAGGAGTTCTTTGAACTCAAATTGGGAAGCATGACTATGGCCAAGTACGAGAAGAAGTTCTTGGGATTGTTAAAGTATGTCAGGCTCATTGGTGATGATAAAGTGAAAATACAGAGATTTCTAAGCGGATTGCTATCCTTTTATAAGGAAAAGATCAAGTATGATGAACCCAAGACCTTGACTGAAGCCATCATGAAGGCTAAATACATGTATGATCAAGTCCAGGGAAGATAATCCGTACAAAAATCTTGGAAGGACAAGAAGAATGCGAAGTCCGATCAAAGGAAGAAAGGATTCAAACCTCCCTTCAACAGGAATGAGCCTAATAGAAATCATCAAGATTGGTATGCTAAGAGAGATTTCAAGAACGGAGATTCCTTGGGAAAAAGGGGAAGACCACCAATCCAATGCTGGGGATGCAAGGAATATCACCTGTGCAAGGATTTCCCACACATAAAAGACAGAGTGAAGACTGTGCACAACATCCAAGAGGCTACAACAGTTGAAGATATGGGAAGAATATATGAAGCTTTAAATGATCGACAAGAAGAGTACCAGTCCAATATGATCGAGGTGGAAGGTAAGATCATAAATCAACATGTTGCTATTTTGATTGATTTAGGAGCAATTCATTGTTACATTGATCCTAATATAGTGGATAGATTACATTTGGAGAAAAGTAAACTTGGAAAAGCAAGTTTGGTTTAGTTAGCCACTGGAACCAAAAGAAGAATCCATGATATGGTCAAAAGTTGTTCCATAAGTCTTAATGGCATGAATACTAGTACCGATATAAATATCATACCATTGGGGTCTTATGATGTTCTAATTGGGATGGATTGGTTGGACAAGCATCATGTTGTCCTAGTTTTTCATAACAAGAAATTCACATGTCTTGATGGAAATGGAAAACATAGCATTGTGAAAGGAGTTCTAAGACCCATCTCTATAAGGGAGATTTCAGCCTTACAGTTGAAAAGATGTTTTAGAAAAGGATGCCAATTGTATGCAGCTCGTGTCGAAGAGCCAGATAATACGAAGGGGCCAAGCCTTGAAGATTTCTTGGTACTACAGGAATTTGAGGATGTATTCCAAGAAATACCCGGATTTCCACCAAGAAAGGAGATGGATTTCTCAATTGATTTAGTACTAGGAGTTGCCCCGGTGTCGAAAACACCTTACAAAATGAGCACACTAGAGTTAAAAGAATTACAAATGTAGTTGGAGGAATTGTTGAAGAAAGGGTACATACGTCCAAGTGTTTCACCTTGGGGAGCACCAGTACTTTTTGTCAAAAAGAAGGATGGAACCTTGAGGTTGTGTATTGACTTCTAATAGCTGAACAAGTACGCTATAAAGAACAAGTATCTGCTACCCCAAATTGATGACCTCTTTGATCATCTAAGAGAAGCAAAGATATTTTCAAAGATTGACCTGAGGGTAGGATACCATCAGGTAAGAATCAAGGAAGAAGACATTCATAAGACAGCCTTTAGGACCAAGTATGGGCATTATGAATTTGTAGTGATGCCATTTCGACTGACCAATGCATTAGTTGTCTTCATGTGCTTAATGAATGGCATATTCAGAAATTATTTGCACAAGTTTTTCATAGTATTCCTGGATGACATACTTATCTATTCTAAGTCTGAAGATGAGCATGAACATCAATTAAGATTGGTATTGCAAGTACTGAGAGAACATCATTTGTATGCCAAGTTGAGTAAGTGTTATTTTTATCAAAAGCAGATCCATTACTTGGGACACATTATTTCATAGCAGGGCATAGTAGTAGATCTAGAGAAGATCGAATCCATTTGAGGGTGGCCAACACCTAGAAATGTGTCAGACATCAGATCTTTTATGGGATTAGTTGGCTACTACAGAAGGTTCATAGTAGGGTTCTCTAATATTGTTCATCCCATCACTTCTTTTCAAAAGAAGGGAACTAAATTTGAATGGACATTCAAGTGTGAAAAGAATTTTAATCTGTTGAAGGAATTACTTACTAGTGTACCTGTGTTAAAGATTGATGACCCAAATGAAATTTTTGTGGTATGTACAGTTGCTTGCAAGGAAGGAATTGGGGGATTCCTCACACAAAATGGACATGTCATTGGATATGATTCCAGAAATCTTAAGGAACATGAGAGGAATTATGCCACACATGACTTGGAACTTGCTGCCATTGTTCACGCCTTGAGGATGTGGAGGAATTATCTCATGGGGAAGAAATTCAAATTAAGAACATACCACATTGATATGAAGTATCTTTTTTAATAGCCGACCTTGAATGCCAGGCAACCAGATGGCTTGAATTTTTAAGTGAGTATGACTTCGATATCAAGCATATAAAGGGAAAGGAGAATAAAGTTGTTGATGCACTTAGTAGGAGAGTGCATCTCATGCATGCTAATGCTGTCAGTATGCATCAATCAAACTTAAAGAGCATAATTTTAGATGGTCTTCTTACAGATCAGCATTACCTACAGGTAAAGGAAAACTTACAGCAATGAGATGCACATCAAAAAATAAAGGAGTATGAGATAAAGGAAGATGTATTATTCATGCATAAAAATAGAATCTATGTTCCTAGTTCCGGAGAACTGAGGAATGTGGTACTGAAGGAAACGCATGATGTTCCTTATGTTGGACATCCCGGTTACCAGAAGACAATTACAGCAGTAAGAAGCCAGTTCTTTTGGCTGGGAATCAAGAAGGATGTTGTTGATTACATTGCTCGGTGTATGAAATGTCAGAAGGTGAAGGCTGAGCATAAGCACCCAGCAGGTTTGTTGCAGCCATTGCCAATTCCGGAGAATAAATGGGAAGTGATCACCATGGATTTCATCACTGGATTACCCAGAACGAATAAGCAACATGATTCAATCATGGTGGTGGTTGACAAGTTAACAAAGGCTGCTCATTTTGTGCCTATGAAGACAACGCATACATCAACTAATATTGCAGAACTTTTCATGAAGGAAATTGTGAGGTTGCATGGGATACCTACAACAATCGTCTCGGGCAGAGATACGAAGTTTACCTCCAATTTCTGGAGGGGATTATTTAAAGGATTTGGCACAAATATAAACTTTAGCACAGCATATCATCCCCATACAGATGGGCAAACAGAGAGAGTCAATCAAATAATTGAAGACATGTTGAGAATGTATGTGATGGATAATCCATCTAAGTGGGAAGATTACTTACACTTGGTTGAGTTTGCATATAATAATGGGTATCAAGCTTCATTGAGAATGAGCCCATTTGAAGCCTTGTATGGTAGGAAATGCAATACTCTAGTGAACTGGGACAACCCAACAGATAGAGTGGTACTTGGGCCAGAGTTGCTCAAGAACATGGAAGACCAGGTGGTCAAAATTAAGCAGAATTTAAAGGCAGCTCAGGATAGAAAGAAAGTTTATGCAGACAAGAACAGGACAGATAGAGAATTTAAAGTAGCGGAGCATGTACTTTTGAAAGTGAAGCCCAAGAAAATCTCTTTGAAATTGGGGAGTTGTACAAAGCTAGCAGCCAGATTCTGTGGTCCATTTGAAATATTGGACAGAATAGGACCAGTTGCATACATGATTGCATTGCTTGCTTCCATGAATGTGCATAATGTATTTCATGTATCTTTACTAAAGAAATATGTACATGATCCTAATCGTGTTATTGATTGGCATCTGATTTAGGTAGAGACTAAGGGAGATTTCCAGGTTCAGCTAGTACGGGTATTGGACAGAAAGGTAAAAATTCTTCAGAATTGAGTTATAGAGCTGGTAAAAGTTCAGTGGACCTACTACGGTCCTGAAGATGCTACCTGGGAGCATGAAGATTCCATGTGGGCAGAGTACCCATAGTTTTTTGAATAAATTTGAGATTTTGATCTCTGTGTTGTATATGCACTGAGGACAGTGCCAAAATAAGGGGGAGGGGATGTAACACCCCAGGTTTTGAAACCCCATTTTAAATAATGTATTGTTACGATGCTGAGAGGCCAGAGTGCCCAAACAATTATTAAAAGGCCAGTGTGCCCAAGACATGTAATGTTTTTATCATTATTAATAATAAATACATCGTTGGCTGCTAGATGGACAAAGACTATAGTTATAGGGGGCTATGATTCCACAAGAGAGGGGGCTTGAGAGGCTAAATTTGTATTACTATGTTAATTACCTTTTTTCCTAAAGGGGGGTATTGGTTACATGAGCTTCTTGGGGAGGCCAGGAGGTTCTTGATTTCCCCACAAACATACTTAAACCTGCCCCTAGTCCGATTATTGGGTTGTCTGCTCCATCACCTTTGTGTTACCTCATTCTTACCCTCACGCGCTCCCATGCACTTACCTCCTCCGTCCATCCTCACATGCATATTGGTCTCGGGAAGGGGGACCGAACTGCAACAGAATTAGCCACAGGATAGTTGGTTGTAGTGGTCGCTAGTGTGATCCAGTCGTGCCTTGAGGCCTGCATGTCTGAGATGCAGTGACATGTGTCCAACATGGCTCACAGTTGTGATTCCTAAGAGTTCCAACATTGAGATTATGGACTAGTTGTGTTGGAGGCCCGAATAAAGAGAAGGGTTGCCTGAGGAACTGCATGGCAGAGAAAGGTGGAGGTTTGTTCTCTCGGGTGGTGCAAGTTGGGTAGAAGAGAGTTGGGTACTTGGATTGTTGTGAGTGTTGGGAATCCTGTGAGTGCTTAAGAGATGATTGGTTTGGGAAGCCAAGTTCACTCTGGAACCATCCTTGTGGATTCATAGCCTTGGATCGGGGGTGACGTTGTTGTTGAGATTTGGAGCAGTAGTGTCTACGGTTGGGTGGAACATCCTTGGTCTGCATCCAGTTGGTGTCATCTTTCATAAATATAAGTGATCTCTGTTGTGATATTATTATCTGTGTATGAATGTTTTTTCGTTGTATATTTAATTATCGTAAGTTGAATCTTTAGAACATGCATGTTTGTTGGATAGTGTTGTGCATGTCCCTAATTCTCTTATCTTATGTATATTTATTAAACAAGAAGGTATCGGAATGAGAAATAAGTCCAAGGGTGGGCTTGCAGGTGGCATACCCTGGCCTGTGCCTGGCTGGGTATGTTACAAAAATCCACTTTGACCGGTACCCAAAATTGCGAACAAAGACATTTTTTAATGAAAGTTTGGACCCCATTCTCACTACTTCTTCACCTTAATTCAGTTATGTCAATTCCTCAAACATTTTTGTTATATAAGATTTCAATATATCCATTGGAACTAAGGTCATCTGTCAGTGGCTAAGAAATATTATCCCTTGAAAGCAACCAACTGACATTTGGAGCACCTGATACCTGAGTATGTGACCAAGGTACTAAATATTTTATGAGATGCAATTCAGATCTAGATTATGTCTTATAGTCATTTTAATCGACCCACATAACAATAAAAGGCACTTTCATGGTCAAGGTTAGTCATAGAATCAAGAGGTGCAAATCATACATGCAGATATGACACATGTAATGAAAGTTGCTAGCAACACAAACAAACTCGTCAGGATTATTATCATATTCAATCATGACTACAACATGACATCAATCAAAATCAGCAAGTAATCAACATCAGTCATCCATTCATACACGAAATGATTAACCAATGAAAATCAAAAGAACCTGACTAATGAGCGTAGCAATAAAAGGATCTGTTAGTACATAGATCTGTAGGGGAAAAATTTGGTATCTTGTGCCAAGTTTCGGCAGAGCATGTGACAAAGACAAGCGCCCTACTAGAAGTAGGGAATTTTAGCAGCGCATGTCTGCAACCTGTGACAAATGGATACAAGCCTAGTATTGCATTTGCATTTTGATTATTTTTTGTAAATGCCATGGTATTATTGGTTATCGGGTGCTAGATAACAGTTTCTTGTGTTTTCTTTTATTTAAAAATATAGGGGATTTTTAAATGTTTTTTATAAAATATTGGCCTCTAAGGCATGTCTCCAATTCACATCAAGCCACGGACCTTTGAAAGTTATCCACGACATGCCATCAAACACCACAAGCATCAAGCAATAGTACCAAGTGTTCAAGGAAGCACCCACGCATCGAGAACCAAGGGAGAGTCCACAGGGGGACTATATGTGCACTACGTGTCAATATACCATGCAAACAGTTGTATATTTAAAACTTTAAAAGAGTTTGTTTCTCATACATGTGGGATATGCCCCATCATTTTTTTTTTAAATGCTCCATCCAGGTTTTGATGCAAAATTTAGTTCTTGTCAAAATGCATATAATTAGAGTGATCACCCCATTGCTAGTCGAGCGTGACCCAATTATGTTGACAAATATAGGTGTCGAAGAAGGGATCGCCCATCACGATATCTATTGGCAGTGTCACTCTTAGTTACATCATGAATGTGATTGAAGAGACTATTGATCATAAGGATGAACTAAGTATTGATCATTCCTTATCGATTCATTGTGAGGTTCCATCCTTTGTTGAGTAGTCAACAAAACAAGAAATTCTTATGACTGGAATTAAGGTTGTTGACCTCCTTACACCATGATATCAAGCTTGGGGGAAAATAGGGTTAAAGCAAGTGCGTTATTTTATATGGTCAAATGAAATGAACCACCTTGTGCTCGTGTATGTGTTGGGCTCACAGGATTGACTGTTGCATAGCATTTTTTAGATTCCAAAGGATAGGATGTGTTGCTCTTATGTTTTACTCAAGCAAACTTTGAAGTGTCTTCTTTGTTGGGATGTATTCCTTCAATCTGTTCGATACTAGAAAACTTTGGTTACTGATCTTGGAGGTTTGCAAGAACATATTACAACAACCAAGTAGGGTTCCATAACCAAGATCAAGGGACCACCCAGGTGGAACATTTAAACATCATAAGTGTCAACACTGAGTGCTAAGTACCTGAAAGCTCTAATGAAAGGTAAAGTGGACTAAAGAATACCGAAATCTACTTGGAAAAGATCTTACAAAGAACACAACGTTCAAGTTTGAGAAGAGAAGAAACAAGCTGAGAGATATGATAGAAATGTTGTTCAAAATCAAGAATATTGAGGAAGTTTGTGTTAGCAGGGAGGATAAATTATGGGAGAACGGGATGAAAGGAAATAAAGCTAAACAAAATAAAGAGGATGCTAGAAATTGGAGCAAGGTATTCATTTGGTCAAAAGATCCTCTTTCCATGCAAAAGATCCTGGGCTTATGCTGCCAAGTCAAGTACACATCCCATGAACCAAACATACCACTTGTGAAAGCTATTAGTTTGAATGGTTGCAAGGATTGTCAAACTTCTTCCACATGGATAAAAGCTGACTAGAATGATATTTCCTCAAGAAAATATGACATGTGGCAAAGATCGGCATCAAATATTACTTCCAAATTTCAAGTGGTGGAAAAGCATCTGGAAATTATAGAATTATAGCTAGAAGGATTAACAATCAAAGGATTGATCTTTGACATATGATCTGGAATTCTATTTTGCAAATTAGATCCACATTTCCATGCTCGAATCCCATATTTTCAGGCATATAATCAACATTAATTGGTTGATTATAGATATGACATGTGACAGAGAATTATTTGGAAGTCAAAGGGTTTCATCGAAGAGGCAGAGAAGAAGACAGTTCTAGATTACTTGAAATTAGTTTGAAATTGTTTTTATTTTTAGTTTATTTCTATATTTTCACTCCTAAAGGCTGGCAACATTTGGCTTATAGTAATGTCTATATAAAGAGAAGAAAAAGGAGGGTTTGATCCGGGGTATTCGAGAGCTGAAGGAGCTGAGAGAATATTGGGTTTTCATGTAAAATGCACTCTCTATTTTTTATTTAATTTATGCATTATCATGCTCAAAGCATCAAGTTAATGAACAGTTTACCTATTTTTATTTTCTATATCAGTTTTCTTCTTTGATCCGAAAAGATCTTTTAAAGACTATGGTTGAGTTTTAAAAACATGAGTTCATTAACCATTTAGGAATTTGATGAAAGAGGAAGAATTAATGATGAAACATGACAGACATAATTAAATATACAGATCTAGAAATAATCACAAGAATCAACAAACCATAACAGCAAAAGTTGATAACGGAGTTCGGAAATATCGCCTACATCTCTCGGCCTTTGTCTCAGTGGGTGAGGCTTTATTATTTATCTTAAAAGCTTCAAAAGTACATCATAAAAGTTCCAAATGGATTACAAATTGATCTGGATGTGTTTTTCTAGATCTTAAGAACCTGTCACAACTGACGGCACTGAAAATGGATGAACGAAGCTCCCAGAGATGGCCTACAAAGTTGCTCTCCTCAATGGCTTCCCTACATAAAAATGGCTTAGGCTTTTCAATTCTTCGAAAATATAAGTTTTAAACCTTATATAACAAGACCTAATGTGGATGGGTTGGTAGCCCGGCCCTACCAAGTCGCTCCACTCGAACCAAAGGTCATGGTTTCGACTCCCCTGGAGTCCATACAATTTTACCACTGCCAACCTATGGAGGGGTGCCACGTGGCAACCCAAGATTGGGCCACATGGCACCATTACATTCGCCCACTAATTTCCACATGTCAACATCCAATTNGTACAATCAGCAAAATTTTACATGTTTGGCAAAACGAACAGATCGTGATATCTTTCGCATACGGTGTATGTTTGAGCCCGTTCAAGTTTCGTTGGGTTCGTAACTATGATGCCTACGTACACGTCCATTTTGAAGCGATTATGAGCACTTTGATTTTTAGGCCTTCCTGGACCCATTTTGGTTCCTGGATCCATTCTGGATCATTCTTATTATCTATTTTCAAAAATGGTTCTTGCGATGCATTAATCATTACACATTTTCATATCTAATGGTAGCAAATATTCTCTTATTTATTGCCTACAAAGTTGTGATTTGTTTTTAGATATTATGATTCAAATCAAAATGACATTTTGATCTGAATATCTTCTCCATGAATGTGTAAGGACAAACACATTGTAAGCCATATGTATTCATGAATGTGTCATCTTCCTCCCTATCATGTTATCATTAAATTGTCTAATTTTTTATTAGCCTACCTCTTACCTATGAAATATTTCCCATCTAGTTGGATTTAATCTTGAATTGTTATACCAGCCATTCAGCCTCATTAACCCTCTCAACCTACTTATCAAACCCAAATATTGAAACAACCGAGGTTCCTTAGCTTGACTCTCTTGCAGTCAAGGGTCAACTTTAGGGATAACAAGATCTGAGTTGAAATAATTTTAGGGGAGGCCTCAAGATGCAAATGTCTTGTCGATATGGTCTATGTCAAAAAGAAAAGCAAGTTCCTTGTCGATATCCCCTATGTCGACAAGGGATAGAAATATTTCGTCGACGTGTGATGGAAGAAGATAATTTTACGCCAATGAGAATTGTATTAGCAAGAAATATGGATTCATGGCCAGTGTGTCAGTGGTCGAAAGATGTTTCTTCCATCGATGTATCGGTGGTGCAAAATATTTCCTGTCATCGATACATCGGCCATTTAAAGGTGATCATGTCACTGATAGGGAGAGCTTCAGAGAGACAAAAGAGAAATATAAGTGTTGAAAAATAATTAAACACGTTGATCGAGGATACAACAATGTTGTTGACATAGACTGTATTGGTTAAAGATAGAGGATGCTCACTGGTACACTATGTATCAGTTGGCCAGAGTGACCTTCAAAATTGCTCAAAATGATCAAGTCTGGAGGGTAAGAAGAGAATTTTGGACTTTAAGATTTGCATGAAATATTTTCAAAGGTTTTCTAGTAGAAAAAGTTAATAGGGGGGCCAATTTCTTCTCTTAGAGTAATGGTTTTTAGAAGCGAAGAGAAGAAATTAAGGGAAGGTGTTGCTAGCACAACGGGAATGTAACTCTTTCTTAATTGAAATAGAAGTTACAATTTTTTTGGGGGGAAAAATACACACACTTATAGTGTGTGCGTATACACACACACATATCCTCTTCTATAAATCCAAAATTCATTTCATTTGGACACCTAAATTACATGTAAAAGGTCCTTATAGGGAAAATGATGGGCTTCTTTTAGAATAGTTCTTCACCGAAAACAAAGTTTATCTTAATATATTTTATTCTTGTTATATGACATTCAAATCTGATTACTAATGTTAGCAATATCATTATACATGCCATTTATTATAATCGACAAAGGTGGTCCCCAGGTGCCTAATGCACTTAATGCACTTATTGGGGAAAAAGGGAAAAAAATGTCAATTCATCTCAAAACTCACTCTAATTCATGCCAATGATGGGAAATGACTTTAAAAAACTTATAAAATTCAATAACCATGCTTAAGAAGTGAAACTACTATTTATCCTCGCATGTGCCCAAATCGCCATAATAACCCTTCAAGGCCCTAGGCACCAAACCATTCAATCATCCAATGCAACCTTACATGAAGTCTTAGAATGGTATTACAATGTGAAATGTAGCAATACATCAACAAGGTTATCTTTAAAACTCATTGGATTTTCACTTTATCACATCGCCTTGTGTCATACATGCAAAAAATCCCTTAAGCACCCTAGTCAAAACTTGATATCCATCAATTTGGGTGTGCAAATGTGTGCATCACTAGAATATCTCATTTTGTTACCAAAGGAAACTCGACATCATTGTGATGCATTTTTTTTTTACTTATGTATGTCTTGTTCTCAACTCACTTCATACACGTTAGTTGATGATCAAGTATGCATCACTAGAATATATCATTTTGTTACCAAAGGAAACTCGACATCATTGTGATGCATTTGTTTTTTTACTTATCTATATCTTCTTCTCAAAGGAAACTCGACATCATTGTGATGCATTTGTTTTTTTACTTATCTATGTCTTCTTCTCAACTCACATCATACACATGTGTTAGTTGATGATCATGTGCTAACGCACTTGCTTTTATACTTGTCACCATCACATGTTTGTCTTCACATAATACTTTCAATGGCATGACCACTCCTTATCATCAATCACATGATGGGGGTCGCATAAGCACCTTCAACAAGTTAGAGCCTTTCAAACAAAGAAATCAACAGGATAAAACCGTAAGCATAGATGTGAAGGCCTCAATGAATGATTAATAAGATACATCAATTGATCCAAGGATACTTCTTGTTGATTAAATCAATCAGTTTCTTAAACGAAAAAGGTACTTAAACAATACTAAGTGACACAACCATCAATATCCCTTGAATCAAGTAAGTAGAAAAAACATATATATTATTCATTGATCCAAGGATACTTCTTGTTGATTAAATCAACCAGTTTCTTAAACAAAGAAGGTACTTAAACAATATTAAGTGACACAACCACCAATATCCCATGAATCAAGTAAGTAGAAGAAACATATATATTATTCATTGGTTCACTTAACCTTTCACCTTTCAGAAAAAGATAAAAGTAGGAAATACTATAAGTCCAAAGTCAAATCCTCAAGGATATGGATGAACCTCATAATGATGGATAAAGAAAAGTGATCCAAAAACACCTCTAATTGCAACCTTATTAAAGCACTCTGATCTAGAAGTAGTGGAAGACACAATTACAACAAAACAAACCCTCGATATCTTCAAAAGATAAGACATTAAGACCAAGGCTCCAACCCCTTGTGCATCTTCATTCTCTACTTAAATTGATAATATTTAACTCTATAAAAGAAGAACAATTATATACAAGCATAGAACTTAAATTCTTCCTCTGACACAACAAAATACAATGAGCCAAAGAGATGATTCGAGATAGTCAATGTTGATTTTCATTCTCAAGATTACTTGTTAAAGAATCAAACCTTCTCATTTTTAAAATAATGCAGTTTGTTACTCATCTTCTCTGGCTTCATGGATTTACTTACTCCATGGGCTTTGGTTTTCATTGGCCACACTCTAGTTCATCTTTAATTTGATACATTTGACCATACTTGGGTTTTTTTAGATTCGAAATCCTCCTTGATATTTGTGAAATGCCCCATCACCATTCATTATAGTGTGTTATGAAATGACTAGCTTCGTGATCTCTATTAATTGCATATGCCCTTCCTTTGTGCTCTTCAAACAGTCTACAAAATAAGAAATGAAGAATTAGGTTACACAAGTTTTTTGGAAAATTATTGTGTAATAGGTTTTGAAACATTCAACGTTTCGAGTGGACACTCCACCCATCATTAGGGACAATTGAATTTGATATGGTGGAAAAGAGTGTTGTGGCTTGTATTTAAAGAAGAAGATCACGGCAATGCTTCAAGAAGGTGATATCATCAATTCTTTTCATCATTTTGATTATGAGCTTCTCAAAAGTCTGGGTCTCTTTGAGATAGTCCTCTCCATAGAGGTTAAGAATCTGAGTGTGTAGGTTTCCATAGTGAGTCATAATGCTACGCAAGTTTTCTGGAAAATTATTGTGTAATAGGTTTTCAAACATCCAACATCTCAAGTTGACACTCCACCCATCATCAAGGAAAAATGAAACTAATATGGTGAAAAAGAGTGTTGCAGCTTGTATCTAAAGAGGAAGATCACATCAATGCTTCAAGAAGGTGAGATTAGCAACTCTTTCCATCATTTTGATTCTGAGCTTCTCAAAAGTTTGGGTATCTTTGAGACTGTCCTCTCCATAGAGATTAAGAATCTGTGTGTAGGTTTCCACAGTGACTCATAATGCTACACAAGTTTTTTGGAAAATTATTGCGGAATAGGTTTTGAAACGTCTAACGTTTCAATAATTTTCCAGAAAACTTACGTAGCATTATGACTAACTGTGGAAACCTAGACACTAAGAATTAGGTTTTTATTTAAACCTTTCATAATCTAGATATGTGGCACACCGTGATTGGATATTGTTGATGCAAATATCCTCTTCATTAAATTATCTATCTTCGTAGATTTGTAATGATCCCTTGTTTAAGTAATTTGGCTTATGATAGTAGAATTGATCCCTTCCTAAAGAATAATATACAACAATTGTAGAAAACTACCCTCATCAAATCCCAGCTATTAAATTTTCTCCTTTTTTTGTACTAAATGGATGGTGTGAATAGGATCTTTAATATTTATATTGAAATTTTCTTATTTTTTGTGTTTGGGTGACAATCCTATGTTATTCTCTCTTGAACTCCCCACACACATTGCACATAATTTTTGGGGTGCCAAGTTATCATGTTAGCCTATTAGTCTAGGGATTTGATAGAGCATCCCCAACTCTTAAGCGAGTCGATCCCCAAATTTCCCTAATTGCAAATAATTGATCATAATTGAGCCTTCTCATGGATAATCTTGGATCCTAAGCTAGGAATCTTGGACTAGCCTCTAGCTCCATACAATACATTACCACTAGACTTTCGACATGAATGGCCTTTAGTATTTACTTGCTCCTCATAGTTGAACATTGTTGCATAAGTGACAACACATAATTGATGGCGAATTTGCATAACTATGAAAATCAAGTCAATTGGGTCTAGCTCGTGTGGTTGGGTGATAGAATGTTATCCTCCCCACCCAAGTTCTATTCTCGTAAAATGACATGTTGAGCTCATTAAGTAAACTGTTTTTAAAGCTTCAATCCCTATTTTTGACGATTGAATAATCTAGGGTTTACCCTAGGTACCATCCTTGAAATGAGGGGAAGTACCCAAGGATTTTCCCCGGGAGTTGTTGCGTGGAAAAAAAACTATGAAAATTTTAGAGAAATCTTCAAAGATAATTCCCTAAATTATCCTTGAAATTTGCACAAAAAAATATAGGGTTTACCCTGGGTACCATCCTTGAAATGAGGGGAAGTGCCCAAGGGTTTTCCTCGCAAGTTATTACCTAGAAAAAAAAAACTACGAAAATTTTAGAGAAATCTTCAAAAATAATTCCCTAAATTCTCTTAGAAATTTTCATAAAAACACTACTCTCATGCAC
>JASDQU010437086.1:60170-77776 GCA_032191745.1 Picea mariana | reverse complement strand
TTAATCAACAGATTTATTAATAATTATAATATAAGAACTATTTCCAAACAAATTTATTAACCATTAAAACAGAAAAACAGTTTCCATAATAAGAGTTTGACAAGTACAAATAACCATTTAAAACTTTAAACTTAACACAAATTCTAAACTGGATAAAAGTGAACAATACTGGTGGGAGTGTGTAAGTAAGTTTTTCTTTCTTAAAAAGATTTTGATTTTCAAATTATAAATGAAAGAAATTGAATAAAACTAGCTGGAGTATTGTAAGTAAATTTTTCTTATTTGCAAATAATTTTTTCTTAAAAGGGGTTTGATTTTAAAATTATAAATGGAAGAATGTGAACAGGGGTTTGATTTTAAAATTATAAATGAAAGAATGTGAAAAATACTTATTGAGTGTCTAAGTAAATTTTTCTTATTTATGCATGATTTTGATTTATTGATTTAGAATATTAATTTATTTTTAGAAATCTATTTTTTATGGAATTTGAATTACTACCTTCAATTTAAAATTAAACAAATTTCTATATACTTTATTCTATTATTTATGGAGTTTTATTTATTATTCTTAATTTTTAGCAATGTAGTAACTTTAATTTCATTAAATCACATGAAAAACATTTAAACTACATCTTTCCATCCAATTCATTTTCAATTTTAACTAAATGAAACATATTTCCTATTTTGTTCACTTGTTATGCCCATTCTTCAATTTCACTTCTTCTAGTCCTTTTTAATTAACTACCTTACACAATGAAAAGTCCACTTTATATAGAACATTGTTTTCTAAATCCATGTATTGAGCTTAATTTGTATTTTAACATTTAAATACAAATTTAGGAAGAATTGTGTTTCATATTAAATAATTTTTCAATTTTTTATAAAAAAAAAATTAACCCTAATCTAAGGATGTAATCAACCCTAATCTAGAAGATCAAAATGATCTATCTGTGTTGACAAGTCTAAAGAAAAAAAAATAAGCATTGCTAAGATAAGAAAAAAATTTCACTAGCTCCATAGTGAAACGTGGCATTGGTAAACTCCTAAAACCCTATGGGATGAAATACTATGTTACCTTTGTGACACTAAGAAAGTTGAATCATTTCCAAAATAATTTTCCCACTACCAACCTTCCAAACCTCTCTTAATGTTTTTCGAGCACAAAAACAATATTATAAAGGATCAAAAGTAATCACTTACCCTCTTAAGGTCAGAAAATTTAACTACCTTTTAATTAAATTTAGAAAGAGATACTCCACATTCCACTCATATTTGTCTAACACCTCAACCAACAATTTAAATAAAAAATAAATCTTATGAAAAAATATAAAATTGGACTATACAACTAATATTTAAACTAATATCTAAATTTAAGAGAAATTTTTATATGTTAATTCATATTAAATTTAATAAATTGTTAATGTAAGATGAAAAAAATAATAATGTAAAGAGATCTTAACAACTAGCCTTGGTATGATAACACATGTAAAAGTTCTAGGAAAACCATTAGAAATCAATATTTTCTTTGACACCTATCTAAGCTTGATCTTAAGAAATTCTCGAGGAAAATTCTAATCGTAATGCTAAGAAAATAATATGATTCCCTTAAAGGACTAGATTTCCTATCTTAAAAGTCTTTACAAAGTCCCAAATGCCATGGACAACATTCCAATTTTTCATATAGAGGATGAAGTTTTTTATATGGAATACATAGACTCTGCGGCTCCCAAATGAGAAAGTTTTAAAATTGGAGGCGTTATCCTCATCCCTCACATACACAAACTCTTCAATTTAGCAGGAAAATGAGAAATCTAAGGATAGTGGAGGATACCACGCTAAAAAATTTAAAATTAGAGGGTCTATCCTCATCCCTCACATACGCAAGCTCTTCAATTTAGCACGAAACAAGGATTCTGTAAACCCTTGACTGAAAGTCTCATTGTACCTATTTTTAAAAGTGGGGATAATAACATTCCATATAATTATATGACCATTATGATTAGCTTGATTTTACCCAAGCTATATGGAATTGTTTTGGAAAAGAAGATTAACCTATAGCTAGAAAGTCATGGAAAAAGTGATAAATTCCAAGTTGGATTTAGGAGGATATGATTCAACTTTGGACCACCTTGTTACCCTTAGGATCATCGTGGAGGAGTGTCACAATAATAAAACCAATATCATGTGTTGTTTTGTTGACTTTAGGAAATGTTTTGACATAGGACCCACGACAAACCTTTAGGATATATTGGAGGAGATAAATGTGTCTTTCAAGTTTAGGGATGCTCCAATAAGGTTGTATGAGAACATTATTGCCAAGTTTAGGAACAATGAGGAATATTCAGAAGAAATTAACTACAATATTGGAGTCAAGCTAGGTTGTTCGTTGACCCCTACCCTTTTTGGCATATAGATTGACAAGTTAGAAGGTTTTTTGGAAGAAGCATATTATGTTGGCCCAACTCTCACTAGTTTAGTCATTATTCTTCTTCTTTAGATTATGATATTSATCTTATGGCGAGGATTCCCGATGATCTTGGCAAGAAAATAAGAATCCCCAAGGATTTCTAATCCAATATGGGTATGACTTTTAATACTGAGAAAATATAAGTCATGATAATCAAATSCGATAAGATCACCTACAATACTTTCGTATATGACAACAACAACATGGAGGAAGTTCCTTCATACACATATCTTGGAACCGATATTAACCACAAGCTCAACAAGAATTACAACATTGATTTAAGGATAAATGGAGGATGGAAAGCTTATTGTGGGCTTGAAAACAATTATATAACAACAAAGATTTGGATATGGGATAAGAAAAAAAACCTCTTTCAAAATCTCATTACTCATGTTGTTCTATATGGATGCCAAGTTTGGGGATTTGGTATCTCTAAAGAGTCGTGGATAAAGATAAAGAATATTCAAAAGAATTTTATAACCTATAATCTCAAAATTAAAGGAAATACGCCATATCCTTTCTCCTCACAGAAGAAATCATTTTCTCCATTTAGGGCATGCTTAGGACTAGAGACCTATTCTATAAGAACAAGTTAAACAACGGGGAAGAAAAGAGGATTCCTAAATTTTCTTCAATATCCATCCAAAACCACCTCCAGAAGCCCAATCTTGGCTAAACAGGTGGGGAATAAAGGAAGAAATAGTTTTGTAGAATAAGAATAATATTAAAAATATTATGAAATCAAAATTTAAGGAGAAAATGTAGTGTTATAAAGATTCAGAGGGAAAATAAAATGAATATATTATATGGCTAAGAAATCACAATTCCTAAAATTCCCTCGGATGAAATATTTTGTCACCTTTGTGATGCTAAAAGGCTTGAATATGAAAATAAATTTATCTTAGATTGTCTAGCATATACCTAGATTATATCTCAAATTTTAAAACATTTGTCTCACTACCAACCTTCGTAACCTTTTAACTCAAAAAACTATGGTGATCTCAGAATGTTTCTCTTAATGCTTTTTTAAGTCAACAAAACTACGATGATCTTGGAACGTTTCTCTTAATGCTTTTTTAGTACATAAATAAAATTCAAAAGAATTTAAGCAATCCCTTACCTTCTTAAGTTCAGATGGACCAATTTGGTCTCACTCAACGTTAATCATAATCATCAAGAACAACATGAATTTAGTATTTGAGAAAATATATTTTCTCTCAAAAACAAAAATAAAAATATACAAATCCTAGAAAATAAACGATATACATTCTTTTGGTAAAATAAATGTTTCACTTCACGTGCGCGCAGGGAAAAGCACTGATCTAGGGTTCGTGTTCTCTCGCAACCATGCCAAGCCAGGGCAGAGGGGAGCCGCCACCCCCGCCCTCCCCAACCACATCCTTCAGGAAATTAATTATAGCTTGCAGAAAGAAAATGCCCCAAGCAGAAGAGCCAAGTTTTGTAAAAAGACTGGATGACGTGCCAGAGATCAATCTCCCCCCTGAACAACCAATGAAGGTAGTGCTCTCCCTCCCAGATCGAGGGCTAGTAGGTCAATTCATGGGCCTCTGGCCCTCAGCCAAGACAACAGACAACTGGATCCAAAGGAACTGGCGACCATTAATAAAAAATAGTGTAACTTGTTACGCGGTTGGAAGGGGCTACTTTATTTTCGAATTCATATCCCAAGAGGACCGTGATTTAATCTTCAGGAATGGACCATACTTCATGGGCACACAGGGCCTTTATCTGAACCAGTGGACTCCAAACTTCGATCCAGCTTCGGAAGTGCCAAAAGACATCCCGGTCTGGGTCAGACTCCCAAACCTGCCAATCCACTGCTGGAACTCCTCTTCGTTGCAAGCTATTGGGAACGGACTAGGGCACTACATTGACAGAGCCGATCCAAAAGACCAATATTCCTGTGCAAGAATCTGTGTGGAAGTTGATTTGGAAATAGGATTGTCGGAAGTGGTAAAACTGAAGGTAGGAGAATGGCAACATCTACAAAAATTGGACTATGAGCAACTCCCATTCAAATGTAGAGGATGTCATGAATATGGGCATTTTCAGAGAAACTGCCCAAAAATCCCAAACACAGAGAAAGCAGGTGAGGAAGGTTGGCAGCAACCCCGGAAAGGAAGGTCGAAGTCTAAAGGCCCAAGAAGGGAAAATTCAGCTCCAGCTCAACACAACCCTGGAAATAGAGAGACGGTAAACAGCTTCAAAGTACTGGGAAATGAAGGTGAAACGACAGATCCAAGCAAAGCCGCCCAAGTTGAAGAAGAAAGAGGCGGCCAAATCCCAGACACCAAAGGAACCCAAGCAACAACAGAAGAAGTGGAGAAACCCATCTCCCCTCCAAGGAATGGGGAGGCTCAAGGCATCGAGGAGGGAGAGATCTCGTCAAGAAATGAATCAGAAGGAGTGAGTGAAGTCGAGGACACCCAAAGAAGCCGGGGAGAGGCGGGAAATCCAAAAAAGCGGAAAGAGATCAGGAAACCTATAAGGACGTTCTAAAAGGAGCACAACCAATCATCAAGCAACTGATCGGAGTAAGGCAAACCAGGAAGCTGGCCAAGGCCTCCCAAGGAGGCCACTCCCCTCCATAGAGAAACCAATGAAGTTAACTTCCTGGAACTGTAGGGGTCTAGGTAGCAAAAGGAAGGAAGAAGTTCTCAGGGACATAATCAGAGCAACGAAAATGGACATCCTACTTATCCAAGAAACCAAGATGAGTCAACAGGACTCTATGAAAGTTTCAAAAAACATATGGAAAAGCAGCCAGGGTTTAGCCGAAAACGCTAGAGGCACGTCAGGAGGGCTCTGCACCCTCTGGAATGCCACCAAAATAGATCTGATCCGCTCAGACTTTTGCATGCATTGGATCTTCTCCCAACTGCTCCATAGGGAGTCAGGGAAAATGGTAAGTCTATTTAATATCTACGTCCCACAACACATAGAAGAAAAAAAGAATTGCTAGAAAACCCTTCTAGACTATTTAACAGATAATGAGCTAGAAAATATCATACTAGGAGGGGACTTAAATGTAACTTTGGCCCAAGAAGAAAAACGAGGAGGATATATTGTAAGGGACCCAGCTAGAGAATGGGTGGAGTACCTAATCTCAGCATGGGATGTAATGGACATTAAGCCGACCAATGGACATTACACTTGGACCAACAAAAGGGTAGGCCCAGGGCATATCGCTGCCCATTTGGACAGATTCCTTGTCCAAAGCTCGTTCTTGACCCTTGGGCTTATAGCCTCTTTAGAAATCCCCCCCCACAGTACCTCTGACCACAAGCCAATTAGATTAGAGCTAAGGAAGGACCAAGGCAAGGGGCCCATCCCCTTCAGATTCAATCCCTCATGGATACAGGATAAAGACTTTATGCGCAAAGTATCCAGCGTTTGGACTAGCAAGGTAAATGGCTCCGCGTTTTATGTTTGGGAAGAAAAATTGCGTAGGCTTAAGGTTGCGCTAAAAGGATGGGAAAAAAAACAATCTGATCCAATCGCCCTGCACTTAGAAGCCCAAAGGCGCCTGGAAAGTCATCATCTCACTCTGGAAAAAAAGGAGATCACTCAGCGGGATTTACTTAAAGAGGAAAAACTTCAAAGGCAATGGCACAAAGCCTGCAAAGATGAAGAAGGATATTGGAGGCAGAAATCTCGAAGTCTTTGGCTGAAGGAAGGAGACAAAAATACTAGCTATTTCCACAAGCAAGCAGAAGCAAGGAAACATTATAAGGCTGTAACAGAAATCCAAGTCCAATACATTACAATCTCTGAGCCAGAGGGCATTAGACAGGTAGCTTTTGAAACATTCAGATCCCTCTACTCAAAAACACAAAGGGAAAGCATTGACCCTCAAAAGTACCCCCTATCCACTGTTCCAAATCTAATAAAATAAGATATCAATCTCAAGCTTATGGAGAAGTCACACAGCAGGAAATAAAAGAGGCGGTGGACCAAATACACCTGGATAAAGCCCCTGGACCAGATGGATTTACTGCCATATTCTTTCATCACTGTTGGGAAATAATCAAATCGGACCTAACCAAAATGATAAGGAAATCACAAGCGAGCAACAAGCTAGGAGGAAGCACAAATTCGGCCTTCCTGGCACTCATCCCAAAAGAGAAAGGAGCACTCAGCTTTAGCCGATTCAGGCCGATCTCCCTCTGTAATACAAGTTACAAAATTCTTACCAAGGTCATCGCAAACAGATTGAAAAATGTTCTTTCTCTCATAGTTCCAGAGAACCAGGGAGGCTTCATCAAAGGTAGACAAATAGCAGACAACATAATCCTGGTGCAAGAATCTCTTCACTCAATCCTACGCAGAAAAGATAAAGGTATGATTATTAAACTAGACCTTGCAAATGCTTTTGACAGAGTTAATCACAATTTCCTATTTGAGGTAATGAAGAAGTTTGGATTTGATCAGTCCTTTGTGAATTGGATAAGAGTCTGCATAGGGTCACCATGGATAGCCCCCATGGTAAATGGAAGAGTAACAAATTTTTTCAAAGCGTCTAGGGGTTTAAGACAGGGATGCCCTCTCTCGCCCCTGCTCTACGCAATTCAAGCCTCAGTCCTCAGCTACTAGCTGGAAAATTCCAGAATCCAAAGCAACCTCCAAGGACTAAAAATAGCACAAGGAGTGAAGGAAATCAACCATGCGCAATTCACGGACGATACCCTGCTACTAGGTGGGGCAAGTTTGTTAGTTGCAAAAAGATTCAAAGAGGAGCTTGATGCATATGCTACAGTGTCAGGAAGCAAGATAAGTCAATCAAAAAGTAAAATTTATGGTTGGAACATTACACCCAAAGACATGCTGGGAATTTCCAGAGTTTTGAGGATGGAAGGGCACACCAAATGGGAGACCTTCACCTACTTGGGAATCCCTATCTCCAAGGCTGCTCCAAGGGCCTCACAATGGAACCATTTACTAGACAAACTAAAAAAGAGAATTTCCTCCTGGGGGGCAAATTGGCTAAATCTAGCAGGGAGGATAGTTCTAATCAAATCCGTCCTGGCCAGTGTACCCATCTACCAGAACTCTTTGCTTCTAGTCCCAAGCTCCACAATTCAAAAAATGGAGGCAATGCAAAGAAGCTTCCTGTGGGAAGGGGGGAAGCAAACAGGCAGGAGACTTCACCTTATAAACTGGGACAAAATCTCCAAACCTCTCTTGGAAGGAGGCCTCAATTTCAAAAACACCCAAGTGCAGAATTTGGCTCTAGGAGCGAAATTGCTATGGCACATCGTCAGTGGTGACATTGCGTGGAGCAAGGAAGCACTGTGGAAGAAATATTTCAGAGGCGCAAGGAACAAGTGCATATAAAACCCTTGTAGAGAGGCTAAGGGGTCTCCAATCTACACTCTTTGCAAAAAGGCCATGGACCTTTTCACTCCTCACCTTACCTGGGTGCCGGGAAACGGGAAAAAAATTAAAATCTGGCAGGACTCCATTAGGGATGATTTTAAGGATGAAAATTTATTTTAAAATGTAGAAACCTTGGTGAATCTTACTAATCCTTCATATGCCAACTATAAATGTTTGGTAAAATTTTTGTAAAAATATTCAAATTTCTAAGGATTTTATATAGTTTTTATAAAATTTTGGCAATTTTTAAGGTAAAATAATTTTATCCTATAGAATTTGGGCGAATAATTTTAAAAATAGTGAATCTCGGTTTTGGAAAAAGCATGGAAAATTAGCGCATGAGCAAAATTTAGCCCCTAAAATCATCCATGGACTCCATTCTAGGTGACCCACCTCTGGAACTGAGTCAGGACCTGCAACAACTAAAAGGATGGATGGACGGACAAAATCTAAAGATGCTCTTTGACATCTCTACGTGGGGGAATGATAGATGCAAGCTGTGGAAAGGTTGGGAAGTGGGAAATCTGCCCCAGGACTTAGAAAATGACTTGTGCGCCCTAAAGCTCAGCTTGCAAGGGAAAGCCCCCATAAAAAAAAAGGTAAAGATGAGAGAGGATGGGGGAAGAATGCTAAGCCCTACTCCACCTCATTGAGATACAACACCTTCTGAAACATCCCTCATGTTCCACCCAACCCGTCCCTTTGGAAATCCATCTGGAACGCTAAAACCATTCCCAAAATAGACCTGTTCCTCTGGACTCTAAGTCATAACAGCATCCAAACAAGGGAGAACCTATAAAAGAAAGGTTGGGAGGGCCCTTTCAGGTGCCCCCTGTGTCAACAAGCTGAGGAAACCTCAAATCATCTTCTTCTTAATTGTAGTTATTCAAAGAAAGTTTGGGAACTAGCAGTTGGGTTGCAAAACAACCTTCAGCTTCCCCAAGATATTAAATCCATTCTCCAAAATTGGACAGCCCTTTATCATTTCCAATTGAAGAAGCAAAGCTATGCCTCAGGGCTTTGGCGAGCAATCCCAAGGTTTATCCTTTGGGGGGTTTGGCTGGAAAGGAACAACAGAGTTTTCCAAGATAAGAAAAGGAGTGCTCCACTAGTGAGTGAAAAGATCAGAGCTATCTTTGGCCAATGGGATAGTACTCACTGCCATCCTCAATATAGTAGGGAGCTGGAAGAAAGATAAGAGCTTTGGTTGGCCCAATTCCAAATTCAATTGCAAACTGGGAACACAGTCAACACCAAAATCCAAAAGAACTGGGAAATAAGGACAGGAAGGAATGAATTTGACAATTGGAAAAACGAAAGGAAAGCCTACATCCTGTCCTTTGACGGAGCCTCAAAGGGAAATCCAGGCCAAGCAGGAGGAGAAGGAATAATTGTAAAGCCAAACGCATAAGTCATGGTGCGATATGCCATTGGCCTAGGCATCGCCACCAACAACTATGCAGAAGCAATGGCATTGTGGCAAGGCATGTGCCAAGCCAGAAGAAATGAAATCCGAAATATGATTATCATAGGAGATTCCCAAATGTTAATTCGTGCCATAGCCCGTTCTGCGAAAACTCAAAGCGAACAGCTCAATAATTTGTTGGCCAGAATATGCCTCCTCCTTAAAAGGCTTGACTCATACCAAGTGTTCCATTTTTTGTGAGAGTTGAATAAAGAAGTGGATGAGGAGGCAAATAGAGGCGCTCTGCTGGAACAAGGACGCATGAGTACAAACGTCCAACTATCCACGGTGGATTTACCTTGACCCGCCTCAATACCCAAAGGAAAGCTCATGCAAGTTGCAAAGAAGGGGACAAGACCAAATCGACAATGCCAGGAATAAGCCAATGAAGGGGCGCGGGACAGGACAAGATGGACAGAGGACGGCCCAAAAAAGATCGGATCTCTTGCACAGAGGAAACAGCAAGACCATCCCCCCATACCTCTTGGGAAAAGCAAAGATGGGTGAAATGATGAATGCAGGGTGGGAAAGATTAAATTCATTGGCACCCTCAGCCTGTGAGCAGACCCATACTTACCCGTGAAGAGAGTCGATAGAGAGGATTCAGAGCACGAGAACCTGAGGAAGAGAGATGGCCGCAAGTTCCAGCCGAAATCTCACCATTGAGGAGCGTCTGAAACAACTTGATGAAACGATGGAAAGCTTGAAGCAGATGCTCCAGTATTAACTCGATTTCCTGGAGAACTTAGACACGAAGGCAGACAAATGGCTAGAGCAATTGGAGCAGGATATCTCTACTATAAAAATTGGATTCACAGAGGAACTTGGCAAGTTACACCAAGAGTTGAAGAGCCCAAAAGATGAATTTCAGGAAAGGATCGGTCAACTGGAAGGCAAAATGTCTAAGCTAAACATCGAATGGGGGAAGGATCCCAAAGAGTAGTCAGTCTCTTGGTCTGTAGCAATTTCTTCCCATTTCAAGCATCTTGACATTTTGTATAGAAGTCAAGGCTTTAAAATAATTCTGCTTTCAGGAGATCTGAACCGCCTTTGGGGGTGTTTGCTAAATCTGGCAATTCTAGTAGTGCATTTTAGCTTATTGTAGGCAGTTTCTCAGTGAAGCTCTACCCTTATGTAACCGAATAGTGGCTAGTCCACAATTAATACAAATTCCACTAAACATTTCTGTCAAAAAAAAAATGTTTCACAAATAAATAAAATGATCTTATATAATATTAATTTCATATCTAATTACAATAAATATTTTATAATTATTATTGTGTATATGAAAATATTTATAAACAAATTATATATATATATATATATATATATATGTATGTATATATATATATATATATAATAGAAAATTCATATTAATATTTAATCCTAGAAATCAAAGTCAAAACTATTCATACAAGATGTTTTAAATTAAAAAGTAAAAAAAAAAAATTCACAAGTAAAATATCTATTATACAATTCTAACAAAATGTTCATTCTTAAATGGATATCCCTAAAAATAAGTGTATTTTGGAATTATTTTTAGGATATAAATATCTTTATTTAAAAAACATTAATCCACACCGGTTATAGCCATTGAAAAGTCTAACGAGTTGACACATCTATTAGTAGATGAGTTGTTGGGATCCTTGTTATCTCATGAATCCATGAAGAACATGTATGATAATTCCTTGGAAAATGCATTCAGATCACACGTTTCAATCTCAAGAGGGAGGGGATGAATAAGGTCAAGAGGCAGGGGCAGGAGTGACAAAAACAAAAAGAAAAGAGATATTAGTTTGGAACAAGAAAGGAGACTGGATAAAAATCCTCATATCCTAAGGGGAAGAAGTAGAAAGTGTTCACAACCAAATTAGAGGTATGACAAATCCAAAGTTAAATGGTTTTATCATAACAAGTTTGGTCATTATGCACATCAATGTAGGAAGAAGAAGGTTGACCTTAGCAATCTTGATGCAAATTATGCTAACACCACTAAGAACTATGAATACTCATTATTCCTTTCCTATAATTCTCCTTGAGAAATTTATAATGATATTTGGTTCTTATATAGTGGGTGTAGAAATGATATGAGAGGAGACTAAAGATTAATCGTAGATCTCGATGATTTAGTAAGGATTTAAGTCAAGTTGGTGACAGAAAATACTCTAAAAGTCATGGGAAAAGGAATGGTCAACATCCATACCAAACAAGGTTAGAAAATGAACATACCAGATGTGTATTATGCATAAGGTTTCAAACATAATCTTATTAGTGCTAGCCAACTTGCTCAAAAAGAGTATGATGTAAGTTTTAAGGGAAATGATTGTTTCATATATGATAAATCTCCTAGTAAGTTTTTGATTTCTATGATGAAGATGAAAAAGAATAGAATGTGTACTCTCTCCGTGAATGGTTATAGATAAAATGTCTCACTTTCCCAAAAGGCAAAATCTTTGGATGATTTTTGGTTGTGGCATCTCAGATTTGGTGATCTAATTTTTGGTGGTATAAAACTGTAATAGAAAAATATGCTTGAAGTTTTTCCTCCCATTCAAGAGCTAGCTAGTTCATGTGAGAGTTGCATTATGGAAAATCAACACAAGGACAATTTTGGACAAGAGGGGTGTCTTATAGAGAAAAGACACCATTAGAGTTGGTTCATACAAATATTTGTGGTACAATGCATATCCATACACTAGGAAGAACTTACTACTTCCTAACCTTCATAAGTGATTACAATAGAAATACTTGGGTGTACATTTCTGCAAACAAATAATTTTTTTTTAACAAGTTCAGATAATTCAAGTTAATGGTGGAAAAGAAAAGTGGTCATCAAATTGAATTCTTAATAGCAAACATAGGAGGTGAATATGATTCAATTGTTTTTCATTATTTCTGCAAGAAGCATGGGATAAAATGATAGTTTACAACAAGGTATACACCTCAACAAATTGGTGTGGATGAAAGGAAAACCAAAACCATTATGAATATGGCTAGAAGCATGTTGAAAACAATAAGGTTGTCAAATGATTTTTTGGGAGAAGCAATAGCTTGCTCGGTTTATGTTTTGAACAAATATCCTATTAAAAGTGTGAATAACAATGTTACACAAGAAGCATGGACAAGTATGAGTTGTTGTGTAGCACACTTCATAGTATCTAGTTTTTTTGCATATGCTTATGTGCCTAAAGAGTTGAGGAAGTTATATGAAAGAATTGAAAAATGCATATTTCTTGGGTACAATGATCAATCCAAGGCATTTAAATTGTATAATCGAGTGACAAAGAAGGTGATAATCAACAAATATGTTGAATTTAAAGAAGATGAAGCATGGGATGGAAGCATAGACAAGAAAATATTTATTGGAGTAGTAATACCTCAAGAAGAAGATGAAGCAGAGGAGAGGATTGCAAAAGGTGGACAACAAGGTTCGCAAACTCAATCACCGATCCTAGATACTCCAAAAATTACTCCAAGAAATTTTTTTCAAGGTGAGTCATCTATCCTAGTAGCCCAATCTACTCCTACCTCAGAGTCAAGGAGCGTATTTGATTCTACAATTTTGTCCCTAAGGTCTTGAAATACTAGAATTTTAAGAGAAATATATGAAGTTCTATATGTGCATTCAGATTTTGTGTTGTTTGATTTTCAAACCACATTTTTTGAAGAAGATATTAAAGAATAAAAATGGTTGCAAGCAATGGATGAAGAAATTGATTCCATAGAGAAGAATGATACTTGGGGTCTATTCGAATTACCAAAATATAAAGATTGCAATGGTGTAAAATGGGTTTACAAAACCAAGTTTAATGAGAAAGGATAAGTTTAAAAGTAGAAAATTAAGATCGATAGAAAAAAAAATTCTCAATAGCCTGGAGTAAATTATGGTGAGACCTTTCACCAGTTGCAAGGTTAGATAAAACTAGACTTGTTTTAGCCATAAAAATTCAAAATAGGTGGAACATTTTTCAAATGAATGTCAAGAAGTATTCTTGAATGGTATTTTTGAAGAAGAGGTATATGTGGAGAAACCACTAGGAAATGTGATAAAATGACGTGAAGATAAAGTCTGTATATTGAAGACATCTCTCTATGGCCGTAAGAAATCTCCCAGAGCTTGGTATAGCAATATTTATTCATATTTGATCAGCGATTTATTTTAATTATATGATATTCACGGGAAATATTTCAATAGAAAACTTTAAAGCAACCATGAAACAAGAATTTTAAATGACTACTTTTGGGTTAATGAGATATTTCCTTGGTATTTAAGTTCTTCAATAAGATTAAGGAATTTTTTTCATTTAAGGAAAGGTATGACATGTTTGTGTTGAACGGGTTTAGGATGATGAATTGTATAGCAACACCAACTCCAATTGCAATGATGAAGAAGCTCAGTAAAGAGGATTTGGGACCCAATGTATATCAACTCTCTTCAAGATATTAGTTGGAAGTCTCGTGTACCTCACTTCCACTATGCTAGACATTGTGTATGTTGTTAGTTTAGTTTCCAGGTTCATGGAGTCTACAAAAGATTCACATTGGCATGTTGTAAAAAGAATTTTTAGATATATCATTGGAGCAACATTATATGGCATACTATGTTCTAGCACTATTAGTGATTTCTTGATGAAATGAAGAGTACTTCAAGATATGTGATATATATTGGTCTAGGTATGATTTCATGGGAATCCAACAACCATCCCATTTTGACAATCACATCATCCAAAACTGAGTATGTAGCAACCATAGCAAAAACTTTTCAAGTAGAATGGTTACGTAGATTATTGGGTGATCTTATACAAGGAAAAGAAGGAAAACCTACAGTGTATTGGTACAACAAATCAACAATATTTTTTCAAAGAACCATGTTATTCAGCAAAAAAGTAATCATATTGATACTAGATATCATTTTATTAGAGATCTTGTAAACAATAAAGAAATCTATTCGAAATCTTGTAGATCAAAAGACCAATTGGTTGACATATATACAAAACCATAGGAAAACGATGTGTTTGAGTTTCATAGATATAATTTAGGTGTTGTTATGGGCCAAGGAGGCCACCTAGGGGAACGCCCACCTAGGGCACACAAGTCAATCACGTAGGCCCAACACTTCTTCACCTTTTGATGTTGAATTGAATATATGTAAAATAAATGGTTCCCTCGGTATATAAGGTGAACCAGGACTAAAATAAAGAATTCTCACCTTTCTTCTGAAGCTATGTGTCTTGGTTGTTTTCTTTTCTGAGTTTGAATTTTACATTCACAACAATTTCATTTTTAGGGTTTTTGAAGAATAACCAGTGCGCCTTCCTTCATGGTTGCATCCTAGTGACTGTGTTTTCCATGCTTCCATGTCTTAGAGAAATCTTATGTCATTAGATAGCCACTCTCTCAGGGAGAAAATCATTTCATTCGAGTTTTCTGAGGCAGAAGTGAGGGCACACCAATTGGGGTTTGCACCCTTGCTGGTTTCTTCTTTGTGGGAATGAAGTGAGTGTGCCCTCTTCCATGGCTACATTGTGCTTATCCCACTAATCCTCGGAGGTCACTCTGAGATCGCCAAAACATTTTGGCCACTCTCGGATCACCCCGGTCTAGATCCCCATTTGCTTGGTCACCCTAACTAATGGTGTGCCCCTGTTCAGATTTGTGCCCCTGAGGAGAGTTTTTCATTAGAAGCTGAGCTATGGATTATGTGGTCACCTTCTCCTATATATCACCTTCTTGGGCAGATCAATTGGTATCAGAACCTCAAGATCCATGGAAAAGCTTCTGATCTTGAAGATTGAGCCAACTATTTTTTTTTTTTGGGGGGGGGGTTCATGAAATAATCCAATGTTTTCGCATTCTAGGGTTTCCATTTTTGAAAGAAGATCCACAGATATCATAATCCCCAAGGGCTCCCACATCTCCATTGCCACATGTATATTAAGGACATCCTACTAGAATGATGGCTTCAATAGCTAGGTAGCAATGTATTAAAGATAATGGCTATTCCTTTTTATAGGTGTTGATCGTTTATAATGTCTACATGATTGAGGTATGAGATGCATGTATCGGGCTAGACCGTATACATACATTGTTGATTAGTAGTGTCTTTAATTCAGGGTGGAGTATTTGATGCATCAAACTAATGATAAAGGATGACAAGCACTAACTTGATAGATATTAATATAAGTAATCACTAAGGGGTAGTGATGCTATTATAAACTCATAATTGTCTTATAGAATAACGTGTGATCATACAAGAAGGTTGTCGTTTCTTCATGTAATCTTCGTCTAAGATTAGGAGATGGTTAGAATTAGTTGGATATGAAATATTATCGCCAACATCTTTATCTCCTAAGTTAGTGCATGGTTGGCATAGTCTCTCAACTATCTTGAGACAAACCTTTATGTATTTATATATGCACTATTACATTGTTGAATAAAAAAATCAATAGAGTTTTGTTGTGTGGAAACTTGTGTATTCTAACAATTTTATACATAAGCATCCATATTTGATCATAGCTATTGGTTTCAATAATCTTTTTTTGTTACTTGAAAAGTTATATTGAAAGTTATAAGTCATCACCATTTTTCTATTTATTATGAACTCCATCAAAAGGAAAAGTTGAGGTTTATAAAGGAAAATGGAAGAGAGAGACAAGTCATAATAGTAAAAGAAAGAATATGTAATTAAAAAAAATAGTTTAAATCAATCTTGGATTTTTAAAGATTTAATTTTTTTTAATTTGATAGATTTAAAGTTAAGGTGAATTTATAATTTTTTTTAATTTGATAGATTTAAAGTTAAGGTGAATTTAAACTCATTGCAATTAAATGCTATTACTTAATATAATTTATTTACTTTTTAAGCTATACATTTTCTTTATAATATTAAAAAAAAAATGCTAATAATAAATAAAACATAATAAAAAAATAATAACCACTCACTCATCTTAACCATATATTATATTTTAAGATAAAGATTTATCTTTCATAATATCAATATTAATGAATCTTAGCCATATATTATTTTTTAAAATAAAGTATTATCTTTTATAATATTAATATTAATGAGTCTTAACCATATATTATTTTTTAAAATAAAGGATTCTCTTTCATATTATGAAAAAAAATGGACTTAATAAATAAAACATAATAAAAAATAATAACCACTAATCCATTTTAACTCACAAATGTTTATGTTTGTTTTTGTTTTTACTAGAACACTTCATACCAAATAAATTTAAATTACGATAGATATCTCCACCATGATGGAAAGACAATATTACAATCAGAATTGTAATTCAATGAGATTTTCCAAAACCACTACAAGTTTTGTAAGGAGTACAAGTAGGCAATAGTATATTCTTGAAAGCTACCATGAGTTTAATAAAATCAAACTCTTGCAGTGAAGATTAATCATTATTAAATATAATGTAACCTCAATAGTCTCATTGTACATTGCGAGCTGTTTTGGACAGTTGCACACTCAGTTCTTTATGTTCTTGATTCGCTTGAGCCTATTTAGCTCAACTCTTTTCCATTTTTCAGTAGTTACTCCATATACTCAATACACTCAATACTATTATGTTCTTCTCACTTTTCTGTTTTTCCATTTCTGTATTCTCTACTTCTCATTTTGTCATGGTATCAGAGCTTCAGACGTAAGCATATTCACATAGTCTGGAGAGCAGCCCGATCCTAAGAAGCAAAGATCTTAAACTGTCAATAAGAGCACGGGACACAATTTCTTCACAAAGGTTGGAGAGAAGTCCATCAATCCACTCAAAAGATCGTTATAGACAACAATTGCATGGAAGCAGAAGGAAGAAACAATTAAAGATGCACAAGTTCTTTAAAGAATTCATGGAATTCTTTCTTCCAAAGAATATTCTACGAGAGAAGGAAAGGACAAGAATACAGAGTAGTAAGATCAGCCCTGCGAATAGATCTGACCCATCGATCCAGTTCAGAAAGGATGAGGAGTGCTTAGAAAAGGAGAAAGAGTTTCAGTCGTCACATCAAGACGAGAGCAGCAATAGTCGTCAGATGAAGAAAAGGTGTGCATGTTTTAACCGCCAAAGGTTTTCAAATTTCAAAAATTCGGTGATCTTCGTGCAAAGGTTGCAAAGCAGTAGAACTCCTGAAACCTGGGATTCTAAAGTTAAGATCTTATCCGTTCGTTTGCTAAGACTTAAGGATCATTCGATGCTCCTAAAATTCGCAATTTGGCACGTTGTGAGTTTTGTGACTAAGAGCGGTAAAAGGACCCCAAGCCCAAAT
>JASDQU010437086.1:21097-56937 GCA_032191745.1 Picea mariana | reverse complement strand
GTCAACCTTTATTGTGGCGTTCAACCTTTCTTCTTGCGTTTCCATTTAACTGGATGCAGTAACTAGCTTGCTTTCCTTACTTAAACTCACTGTATGCACTAACTAGCTTCCTTTCCTTACTTAAACTCTTTTCACTTCACAAAATTGAGAGGGCAAAGTTAATGTACATTCTTCTTTTATAGCAACAGACCTTTGTTGCTTCACAGAACACGTCACTGAAACCAGAGGACAATTTAAGTTTGACTCTTTTTCATTTCACCTAGCAAAAACAAGACACGTAAAGTTAATGAACATAATTGTTTGGACTTGACCTATTTTCAAAGCCGAGAGGGGTTGATCGCTTCACAATTCAACTCGTCATTAAAATTACAGGGTAAAATTCTTACGCTAATTTAAGTTTGACCAGTGTACTATATTTTTGGAGAGCAATGTTTTCATTATTTTGGGAACAACCTAGTTATTACAAGTTTTGACACTTTCAAAAAATACTCTAAAGTAAGTTTAGTTTAATCAACAGATTACAGATTTATTAATAATTATAATACAAGAACTATTTTCAAACAAATTTATTAACAATTAAAATAGAAAAACAATTTTCATAATAAGAGTTTGACAAGTAAAAATAACAATTTAAAATTTTAAACTTAAAAAAAATTCTAAATTGGATAAAAGTGAACAATACTGGTTGGAGTGTGTAAGTAAATTTTTCTTTCTTAAAAGGATTTTGATTTTCAAATTATAAATGAAAGAAATTGAACAAAACTATCTGGAGTATTGTAAGTAAATTTTTCTTATTTGTAAGTAAATTTTTCTTAAAAGGGGTTTGACTTTAAAATTATAAATGGAAGAATGTGAACAACACTGGTTGAGTGTCTAAGTAAATTTTTGTTATTTGTGCAGAATTATGATTTATTGATTTAGAATATTAATTTATTTTTAGAAATCTATTTTTTTATGGAATTTCAATGACTACATTGAATTTAAAATTAAACAAATTTATATATACTTTATTCTGTTATTTATGGAGTTTTATTTAATATTCTTAATTTTTAGCAATGCAGTAACTTTAATTTCATTAAATCACATGAAAAACATTTAAATTACATCTTTTTATCCAATTCATTTTCAATTTTAGAAACATATTTCCTATTTTGTTCACTTCTTATGTCCATTCTTCAATTTCACTTCTTCTAGTCCTTTTTAATTGACTACCTTACACAATGGAAAGTCCACTTTATATGGAACATTCTTTTCTATATCCATGTATTGAGCTTAATTTTTATTTTATCATTTAAATACAAATTTAGGAAAAATTGTGTTTGGTATTAAATAATTTTTCAATTTTTTATAAAAAAAAATTAACCCTAATCTAAGGATGTAATCAACCCTAATCTAGAAGATCAAAATTATCTATCTGTGTTGATAAGTGTAAAGAAAAAAAATAGGCATTGCTAAGATAAGAAAAAATTCTCACTAGCTCCATAGTGAAACGGGGCATTGGTAAACTCCTAAAACCCTATGGAATGAAATACTATGTTACCTTTGTGACACTAAGAAAGTTGAAGATGAAAAGCACTTTAGAGCTCATTTTCAAAATATTTTTCACACTACCAACTTTCCAAACCTCTCTTAATGTTTTTCGAGCAAAAAAACAAAATTATAAAGGATCAAAAGTAATCACTTACCCTCTTAAGGTCAGAAAATTTAACTACTTTTTAATTAAATTTAGAAAGAGATACTCCATATTCCACTCATATTTGTCTAACACCTCAACCAACAATTTAAATAAAAAATAAATCTTATGAAAAAATATCAAATTGAACTATACAACTAATATTTAAACTAATATCTAAATTTAAGAGAAATTTTTATATGTTAATTCATATTAAATTTAATAAATTGTTAATGTAAGATGAAAAAAATTTAAGGAGAAAATGTAGTGTTATAAAGATTTAGAGGGAAAATAAAATGAAGATATTATATGGCTCAGAAATAGCAATTCCTAAAATTCTCTCGGATGAAATATTTTGTCACCTTTGTGATGCTTAAAGGCTTGAATATGAAAATAAATTTATCTTAGATTGTCTAGCATATACCTAGATTATATCTCAAATTTTGAAACATTTGTCTCACTACCAACCTTCATAACCTTTTAACTCAAAAAAACTATTGTGATCTAAGAATGTTTCTCTTAATGCTTTTTTAAGTCAACAAAACTATGATGATCTTGGAATGTTTCTCTTAATGCTTTTTTAGTACATAAATAAAATTCAAAAGAATTTAAGTAATCCCTTACCTTCTTAAGTTCAGAGGAACCAATTTGGTGTCACTCAAAGTCAATCATAATCATCAACAACAACATGAATTTAGTATTTGAGAAAATATATTTTCTCTCAAAAATAAAAATAAAAATATGCAAATCCTAGAAAATAAACGATATACATTCTTTTTGTAAAATAAATGTTTCACAAATAAATAAAATGATCTTATATAATATTAATTTCATATCTAATTACAATAAATATTTGTAATTATTAATGTGTATATGAAAATATTTATAAACAAATTATATATATATTAGAAAATTCATATTAAGATTTAATCTTAGAAATCAAGGTCAAAACTATTAATATAAGATGTTTTATTCATATAAGATGTTTTAAATTAAAAAGTTAATAAATAAATAAATAAATCACAAGTAATATATCTATTATGCCATTCTAACAAAATGTTCATTACTAAATGGATATCTCTAAAAATAAGTGTATTTTGGAATTATTTTTAGGATATAAATATCTTTATTTACAAAACATTAATCCACACTTGTTATAGCCATTGAAAAGTCTAATGAATTGACACATTTATTAGTAGATGAGTTGTTGGAATCCTTGTTATCTCATGAATCCATGAAGAAGATGTATGATAATTCATTGGAAAATGCATTCAGATCACAGGTTTCAATCTCAAAAGGGAGGGGATGAATAAGGTCAAGAGGTAGGGGCAGGAGTGACAAAAACCAAAAGAAAAGAGATATTAGTTCGGAACAAGAAAGGAGACTGGATAAAAATCCTCATAGCCTAAGGGGAAGAAGTAGAAAAAGTTCACAACCAAATCAGAGGTATGAAAAATCCAAAGTTAAATGTTTGTATCATAACAAGTTGGGTCATTATGCACATCAATGTAGGAATAAGAAGGTTGACCTTAGCAGTCTTGATGCAAATTATGCTAACACCACTAAAAACTATGAATACTCATTATTCCTTTCCTAAAATCTCCTTGAGAAATTTATAATGATTTTTGGTTCTTATATAGTGGGTGTAGAAACGATATGATAGGAGACTAAAGATTAATCGTAGATCTTGATGATTTAGTAAGGATTTAAGTCAAGTTGGGGACAGACAATACTCTAAAAGTCATGGGAAAAGCAATGGTCAACATCCAGAGCAAACAAGGTTAGAAAATGAACATACCAGATTTTTATTATGCCTAAGGTTTCAAACATAATCTTATTAGTGCTAGCCAATTTGCTCAAAACGGGTATGATGTAAGTTTTACGTGAAATGTTTGTTTCATATATGATAAATATCCTAGTAAGTTTTTGATTTCTATGATGAAGATGACAAAGAATAGAATGTGTCCTCTTTCCATGAATTGTTATAGATAGGATGTCTCACTTTCCCAAAAGGCAAAATCTTTGGATGATTTTTGGTTGTGGCATCTCAGATTTGGTGATCTAATTTTTGGTGGTATAAAACTATTGTAATAGAAAAATATGCTTGAAGTTTTTCCTCCCATTCAAGAGCTATCTAGTTCATGTGAGAGTTCCATTATGGAAAATCAACACAAGGACAATTTTGGACAAGAGGGGTGTCTTATAGAGAAAAGGCACCATTAGAGTTGGTTCATACAAATATTTGTGGTACAATGCAGACCCATACACTAGGATGAACTTACTACTTCCTAACCTTCATAAGTGATTACAATAGAAATACTTGGGTGTACTTTCCTACAAACAAATAATTGTTTTTTAACAAGTTTAGATAATTCAAGTCAATGGTGGAAAAGAAAAGTGGTTATCAAATTGAATTCTTAAGAGCAAACATAGGAGGTGAATATGATTCAATTGTTTTTTATTATTTCTGCAAGAAGCATGGGATAAAATGATAGTTTACAACAAGGTATACACCTCGACAAATTGGTGTAGATGAAAGGAAAAACAAAACCATTATGAATATGACTAGAAGCATGTTGAAAACAATAAGGTTCTCAAATGATTTTTTGGGAGAAGCAATAGCTTGCTTGGTTTATGTTTTGAACAAATATCCTATTAAAAGTGTGAAGAAGAATGTTACACAAGAAGCATGGAATAGTATGAGTTGTTCTGTAGCACACTTCATAGGATCTGGTTTTGTGGCATATGCTTATGTGCCTAAAGAGTTGAGGAAGTTATATAAAAGAAGTGAAAAATGCATATTTCTTGGGTACAATGATCAATCCAAGGCATTTAAATTGTATAATCGAGTGACAAAGAAGGTGATAATCAACAAATATGTTGAATTTGAAGAAGATGAAGCATGGGATGAAACCATAGAAAAGAATATATTTATTGGAGTAGTAATACCTCAAGAAGAAGATGAAGTAGAGGAGAGGATTGCAAAAGGTGGACAACAAGGTTCACAAACTCTATCACCGATCATAGATACTCCAAAAATTACTCCAAGAATTTTTTTTCAAGGTGAGTCATCTATCCTAGTAGCCCAATCTACTCCTACCTCTGAGTCAAGGAGCGTATTTGATTCTACAATTTTGTCCCTAAGGTCTAGAAATATTAGAATTTTAAGAGAAATATATGAAGTTCTATATCTGCATTCAAAATTTGTGTTGTTTGATTTTCAAACCACATTTTTTGAAGAAGATATTAAAGAAGAAAAATGGTTGCAATAAATCGACGAAGAAATTGATTCCATAGAGAAGAATGATACTCAGGGTCTAGTAGAATTACCAAAATATAATGATTGCAATGGTGTAAAATGGGTTTACAAAACCAAGTTTAATGAGAAAGGATAAGTTTAAAAGTAGAAAATTAAGTCTCGTAGAAAAAAAATTTCTTAATAGCTTGGAGTAAATTATGGTGAGACCTTTCACCAGTTGCAAGGTTAGATAAAACTAGACTTGTTTTAGCCATAAACATTCAAAATAGGTGGAACGTTTTTCAAATGAATGTCAAGTAAGTATTCTTGAATGGTATTTTTGAAATAGAGGTATATGTGGAGAAACCACTAGGAAATGTGATAAAAGGACGTGAAGATAAAGTCTGTTTATTGAAGACATCTCTCTATGGTCGTAAGAAATCTGCCAGAGCTTGGTATAACAGGATTGATTCATATTTGATCAGCGATTTATTTTAATTATATGATATTCACGGGAAATATTTCAGTAGAAAATTTTAAAGAAACCATGAAACAAGAATTTGAAATGACTGCTTTTGGGTTAATGAGATATTTCCTTCGTATTTAATTTCTTCAATAAGATTAAGGAATTTTTTTCGTTTAAGGAAAGGTATGACATGTTTGTGTTGAACGGGTTTAGGATGATGAATTGTATAGCAACACCAAATCCAATTGCAATTATGAAGAAGCTCGGTAAAGAGGATTTGGGACCCAATGTATATAGGCTCTATTCAAGATATTGGTTGGAAGTCTCATGTACCTCACTCCCACTATGCTAGACATTATGTATGTTGTTAGTTTAGTTTCTAGGTTTATGGAGTGTACAAAAGATTCACATTGGCATGTTGTAAAAATAATTTTGAGATATATTTTTGGAGCAACATTATATGGCATATTATGTTCTAGCACTATTAGTGATTTCTTGATTGGATATATTGACTATTATTTTTCAAGTAGTATTGATGACATGAAGAGTACTTCAAGATATGTGTTCCATATTGGTCTAGGTATGATTTCATGGGAATCCAACAAGCATCCCATTGTGACAATTACATCAACCAAAGCTGAGTATATAGCAACCATAGAAAAAAAAATTCAAGTAGAATGGTTACGTAGATTATTGGGTGATCTTATACAAGGAAAAGAAGGAAAACCTATAGTGTATTGGTATAACAAATCAACAATATTTTTTTCAAAGAGCCATGTTTTTCAGCAGAAAAGTAGCCATATTGATACTGGATATCGTTTTATTAGAGATCTTGTAAACAATAGAGAAATCTACTAGGAATCTTGTAGATCAAAAGACCAATTGGTTGACATATATACAAAACCATTGGAAAACGATGTGTTTGAGTTTCATAGATATAATTTAGGTGTTTTTATGGGCCAAGGAGGCCACCTCGGGGAACGCCCACCTAGGACGCACAAGTCAATCACCTAGGTGCAACACTTCTTCACCTTTTGATGTTGAAGTAAATATATGTAAAATAAATGGTTCCCTTGGTATATAAGGTGAACCAGAACTAAAATAAAGCATTCTTACCTTTCTTCTAAAGCTATGTGTCTTCGTTGTTTTCTTTTCTGAATTTGAATTTTACATTCATGACAATTTCATTTTTAGGGTTTCTGAAGAATAACTAGTGCACCTTCCTTCATGGTTGCCTTCTAGTGACTCAGTTTGCCATGCTTCCACCTATTAGAGAAATATTATGTCATTAGATATCCACTCTCTCACGGATAAAATCATTTCCTTGGAGTTTTCTGAGGCAGAAGGGAGGGCGCAATAACTGGGGTTTGCCCCCTTGCTGGTTTCTTCTTTATGGGAATGAAGTGAGTGTGCCCTCTTCCATGGATACATTGGGATTATCCCACTAATCCCCGGAGGTCACTCTAAGATTTCCAAAACCTCTTGGCAACTCTTGGATCACCCCGGTCTGAATCCCCATTTGCTTGGTCACCCAAACTAATGGTGTGCCCCTGTTCAGATTTGCACCCTTGAGGAGAGTTTTTCATTAGAAGTCGAGCTATGGATTACATGGTCACCTTCTCCTATATATCACCTTATTGGACAAATCAATTGGTATCAAAGCCTCAAGATGCATGAAAAAGCTTATGATCTTGAAGATTGAGCCAAATGTTTTTTTTTTTTTGGTGGGGGGGTTCATGAAATAATCCAGAGTTTTCCCATTCTAGGGTTTCCATTTTATGAAAGAAGATATGAAGATCTCATAAGCCCCAAGGGTTCCCACATATCCATTTCCATAGTGAGGATCTCCACAAATCTCTCACTCTAGACTAGTTCAAGCTCCGTTGCCTTAGGGTTTTGAGTCCTCTGTTCTCAAAACAATGCCCTTTGTTTAGCATTGCAACCTAGGGACGCCTTTTCTCTTCAAATGGCCTCATAATTCCTCCACACAAAGATACTTTGGTAGTTGAATTAGATTCCAACACATCAAATATCATCCAATATCTTGCCTCTGTCCTCAATGAGATGCTTAGAATACAACAAGAAAACAATCCAGATCCATTCCAGTTGGACACTCGAATGCAACTACCCAAGTTTGCTGGGAAAATGAATGTTGAAATGGTGGATTCTTGGATCTGTAGCCTATCCACCTATTTCAATACATGTCCAGGCCTTACTGAGGAAAGAAAAATCCAGATTTCCACCTTTCAATTAGAAGGACTGGCACAAACTTGGTGGCATACAGATCAAGAGAAGACCACATTTGTGATAGATAATGGGGATTCTCCAGAATCCTCTACTTCACAACCCATCAAAACCTGGCCTCGACTTTCCAAAGCTTTGAGAAATCACTTCTACCCACCTGGGTATGTGCAATCCTTATGGATCAATTGACACCAACTTTGACAACTCCCTTCACAAGGAGTGAAAGGCTACATAGAATTCTTCTGCAAGATGCGCCTCTTACTTCATGTTCCAGATCTGAAAGAGGTACTCATATTAAAATTTGTGGTTGGTTTATTAATTCAATTCCGTGGAGAAGTAGAGTTGTTTGAAAATCCAACTTTAGATAAAACATTTTAGAGATCTTTGGCTATAGAAAGGAAAGTTTCTCCTAGAGGTCATATTGCTCAGTCCCTCCCTTACACCAACCCCCCCGCCTCTCAAACATACATCTCCCATCCCTCATCCCACTTTCTACCTCCTCGGACTCAAAACCCCACACCCAATACAACTACAAGGACACCCTGGTGCTCATTTCACAAACTACTTCACACAATTCATCAGATGGTTGAATCCTCCAAAATCTAAAAACCAACAAAACTCTACTCACCAATCTCATTGTGCCTTTCAAAGTAGAAGATATCGAAGAAGTTCCTATGGACAATCCCACAGAAGTACATCCCTCATTGATTCTAACGACCCAAGAATATTCGAACGCATCCACCCAACCCCTCTTCACCCATAACTGCCAAATCAAAAACGCCTTGGCTTTACTGATTATGGATAATGGAAGCCAGAAAAATTTGGTGTCTCAATCCCTTGTCAACCGCCTTAATCTTGTCACCACTCCACATCCACAACCCTATCAACTTGGATGGGTCCAAAAGGATGGCCCTCACCTCCTAGTTTCCAAGCATTGTCTTGTCACTTTTTTCATAGGCCAATTCAAAGATAATGTCCTCTGTGATGTCTCCCCCTTAGATTGTGTGAATTTTCTTCTCGGTATCCCATACCAAACCCAAAGAAATGTTATTTATCTAGCCAAATCACGCCAGTACAAAATTACCAAAGAAGGTCACACTTATATATTAACTGCAGCAAAACCCAAACCCCTATATACCAAAGAACAAATCCCACATGTTCACTTAAACCAATGTGTCTCTCTCTATTTGGTGCACCCAAAAAAACCAAACAATACAATGCACCCTGTTCCTGAAACTATGACTCCCCTCCTCCATGACTTCGCAGAGGTATTTCAACCTCCTAAGGGACTTCCCCCCTCCTCCCACATTGACCATTCCATTCATCTCATTCCTGGATCTACCTTACCTAACACCCCTACTTACCGGTTGGCCCCATCAAAAACAGAGGAAATGGAAAGAAGAAAAATGACTGACCTCATCAACTCTGGCCACATCCAACCTTCATCTTCTCCCTGTTCTTCTACCGCCTTTGTCATCATTAAACGAGGTACCTCAGAGATGTGCCTTGTCACTGATTACCGAGCCTTGAACAAAGCCATAATAAAAAACCGTTACCCCATTCCCCGAATTGAGGAACTACTCGACACCTTCCAAGGAGCTAAGTGGTTTACTAAATTGGATTTGACAACCGACTACCATCAAGTTCGAATGAACCCAGATGATGTTTGGAAAACAACGTTCAAGAGCAAATTTGGTATTTTTGAGTGGAAAGTCATGCCTTTAGGTCTCACCAACGCCCCAACCACTTTCATAAGGCTCATCAATGACATCTTTAGAGCACATTTGGCTCGATTTGTGGTCATCTACTTAGATGGCATTCTCATCTTTAGTCGGACATAGGACACTCACATGCAACATGTCCGACAAGTTCTCCAAATTCTCCAAGAACATAAGTTGCAAGTCAAAGAGAGGAAATCATATTTTGGTTAGACTTCAGTCCCCTATCTCGGATTTGTGGTCAGCTCAGAGTGTATTCAACCAGATCCAGCTCGCATCTAAGCATTGAAACAATGTTCTCTACCTTCGTCATCTAAGGAGTTGAAAAGATTTTTGAGTGGCATCAATTTCTATCATAAGTTCATTCCCTCTTTTTCAAATCTTGCTCGACCTTTGCATCAACTCTCAAATACTTCTTCTACATTTATCTGTACCAGAGAAGAAACTACTCACTTTGTTCAACTCAAAGATGCCCTATGCTCATCCCCTGTTTTACATCTGCCAGACCTCTCCCAACCCTTCGAGATTGAGTCTGACACCTCACAATATGCTATTGGTGTCATACTTATACAGGGAGGACACCACATTGCTTACCACTCTGAAACCCTATCCGTGGCAAAAGAAAATTATAGTACCTATGACAAGGAATTTTATAGTCTGGTGCAAGAAATCAAACAATGGAGGCATTATTTATACTTCTTCTACATTTATCTGTACCAGAGAAGAAACTNGCCTCCTACATTCAACAATTTCACTTATTCATCAGATACAAGAACAACACTTCTAATAAAATATATGATTTTCTCAGTCGACTTCCCACTCCAGTTCATTCCATTCTAGAAGTACGTTGTGCTACTTATGACAGATGGAAAGATTAATATTCTATTGACACTGACATTCGAGAGATTTGGGAAGCTTTGCAAAGCCCCACAGTGATCAATCAGACTCCCTTCCTAGACTACACTATTTGAGATGGGTGGCTATATAAGTTGAATTTGTAATGCGTTCCACACTCAGACGGCCACCTCTTGCTTATCAAGGAAGCGCATGCTTCAGCCTATGGGGGACACTTCGGGACCACAAAGACCACCCAACATCTGTAACGGCATTTTCATTGGAATTTCATGCAGCCTCAAGTTGAAAAAGTTATCAGAGCTTGTCCCTTATGCTCACAATCCAAGCCATCCAACCGGAAGCATGAGTTGTATAAACCACTATCGCTTCCTTCTCAGCCTTGGGAGTCAATATCAAGCGAATTCCTAAGTGGACTTCCAACAACCCAAAAGAAACATGATGTAATCTGGGTAGTGGTATGTCGCTTCAGAAAAATGGCACTTTTTATCCCATGCACAAAGACTACTACAGCAGCGCAAACAACAAAACTCTATTTCTATCATGTTTAGCCCCATTTTTGCCTCCCAAGCAGTATCATTTCAGACAAATATTCTCGCTTCCTCAGTACATTTTGGAAGACCATATGGGCACTATTGAGGTTCCACCTCAAGTTTTCTACTACATTTCATCCTCAAACCGATGGCCGAACAGAGGTTGTCAACAGAGTCCTGGTGCATTCTCTCTGAACTCACTTTGGGCGCAATAAACAATGGGACAATTACTTACACATTCTCCAGCATAGCTACAAAAAGGCAACACATTCTTCTACAAGGTTTTCACCTTTTGAAGTTTGCTTGGGCTTCCAACCAACATCTCCAACTGAGCTTCCACTAACTTGGGCTCCTCAAGGTACCTTCCATCAACAATAGGAACAACTGTCAGCTCAACGATTTCTCCAACAAATTGCACAATGCCACAGTGCAGTCACATCAGTGCTCAAAGAAGCCCAAGATCATGCCAAGAAGCGGCATGACAAACAAAAAACCTTCATGGCCTTTCAACCAGGGGATCATGTCTGATTACACTTGGATAAGAAGCACTTCAAAGGCCACCATCACAAGCTTCTGCCAATCATATATGTTCTTTATACAATACTCCACAAGATTGGAGAAAATGCATATAGGTTGGATCTTCCACCACAACTGGGAGTCCACAATGTCATTAATGTAAATCACTTAAAGTTGTTTGAGCTTTCCCTCTTGGAAGAACCCATATATATAAGTTGTTTGAATTATATATATATAATCTAATTTTAAGGTCACGACCCAAATTGGTGTATGAGATCCATGTATTTTTGGGACAAAGGATCCCCTCTACATAGTGATTTGACAGCTAAAGTATATGGAGGTGCACATACCCTACCCCCCTATGGATTTGAACTGATAACCTCTTAGGAGGAAAGACATGTCCTTAACCATTAATCCCACATGCATGCGCACACTCACACACACACAATTTTTTTTTGCAAATCCTCACAAAAGGATCTTAAAAATTTATGTGTTCAAATAGTATTAAGAAATTAATAATTGAATTGAGTTATTTACAAAAATAATATTTGTTATGTTTTTCATACAATGCATTATAAATGAATCTTGAGTATTTATTTCATCCAATTGTATAATAATAAATAATTGAATTAATTTATTTACAATGCATTATAAATGAATCTTGAGTATTTATTTCATCCAATTGTATAATAATAAATAATTGAATTAATTTATTTACAAAATAATTATTTGTCAATTTGTTATGATTGTCGTGCAAAGCCTCATGAATGAATTCTGAGCATTTATTTGTCTAAATAATATATACAAAAAATTGAGTCAAGTTATTTACAAACTAATTATTTGTGAAGTTTTTATGTTTATGGTGGAAACCCTCATCATTAAATACCATTTGTACATGTCCATGTGGCAAAGAAGGTCTTAGCACCACTTTATACACAATGAGATTCATTTGTTAACAAATATTGGCACCAATTTAACAACATAAATTCTAGCTGGTGTTACTACCACCACCTTAACACCACAAAATATAAATGGTGCTAACTTGTGGTGCTAAATTATCAGTTTTATTGTTGAATGTCTAGGGGCTAGAAAAAAATATTTGTTTCGGCACATGACCCATGAAATTACCATAACATTGTTTTTCCTTTGTGACAATCATAGTGATGCTCATTGTTGGCTAGTGTGCATGGTATGGAAACAAGTTTAGTCCCCGTTTCCTATATTCAAATCCGTTGCAGTGACTTTATTAGTATTGTGTATATTTATGATTATGACGGTCTAATAAGTTTATAAAATTTGAAGTATAAGCGTTTATTTTTTTAATGAAGTTGAGAAAACATACATTTACTGGATTGCATAGTATATTTGATTTGGTGGTGGGTAGTGAACCTAAATAAATTGAATCGTGGTGGCTAATGGTTCGAGTTCATCTAGATGATGTGGAAGTACTCATTTCAATATCATTTCAATATATATTGCATCCATGTATTGGATAGATCCTTTGTCACAGAGAAAATGTTGAAGATATATCGATGAATATATCTATACAACTACGGGATTTAAGTATAATAAGACCAACAAATGAATTTGAAGAAATGAGTGGTTTGGACAAAAAATGAATATATGATAAGTGGATCCTCATACTTTCGAGATATCGTCAAACTAATCACTTTGAACTTATTTCAAGCATGAGGGATGATATTAGTGCACAAGTGGATGGAAAATTCAATTGGCCAACAAAGGTGAGAGGTTAATGTGCTCAAATATGGATGGTTGGTTTATGTATCCGTATCTATGTCTAGAAACGAAACAATTAAATCATTGGATTTATTGATGTTGGTATTGTTGATGGGTTGTGGCTATGTATTGTAGGGCTATATTTGACAATATTTGGATCTAGATATATGGAATATTTTATTTAGAATTTGCTACTCTAACAAGCGAATATGGTAAGTATGGGAATACATGGTCAATATTTGACTAGGCTGTTGAAGCTACACATGGAAAAGATGCATATGTGGCCTTCAAATACGTGAATCACTATAGAGGAACAAGAATGCATATGGATTTTTTCACATGTACCATTATTTATTATTGACTATTATAAGCCTTCATGGAAACACTATGTGATATAACAGTCATGCCTAAGTTTTCTTAATGAGGTGTGTTGTACATGGAAGAAAAATATATCTACTTTTTTGTCTCCCACATTTATTCTCTATTGATAGTTTGTTTAAATAATGTGTCACCTTATTCCCTCATATTGGTAATCATACAGTTTATATGACTGACTTGAATACATCCCATCCAAAATGTTTTCTAAGAGAGCTACCGAGAACCATGGTTGGGTACCTTCTTGTGTCAATAGAAATATGTTTATAGGATAATTATTGGTTGAGGTTGATGTTAGGTCATCATGTACAATAGGTTTCGAGACATTCTATGTAATACTAGTATTTATCCCAAAGGTACAATGAGTTATTGGTTGGTATGGTGTTTGAGATGATAGATCCTAAAGTGAATATTAATGGAGCAGAACATTTTGGCTGAGATATGGAAGCAAGTTTCTTGGGAGAATAATTGTTTTTTTCTTCTCATGGAAATTAACGATGTCATGAAGTTAGATTTCTCTTGATAGGGAAGCCAAAGGTCGATGATATTCAATTTTGGAATCATGATATTGTTGTGGGAAGGAGAATGATGTTGTTCTAGATGAAATAGAGAGTTGTTTGGAGTTTGAACCAAAAAAATGATTAAGATAGTTATGGTGGTAGCATCACAGATATTTGGTTATGGGCAAATATGGTAAATTTCATGTAGCATGTTTAGTAAAAAAATTAACCATATGGAATTAGGAATCACACCTTATGTTTGTATCAAGTCTAGGAGTATTGTATTGGTATTCGATGTTTTTGATCTTGTATATTTCCTAAATTCAACAATTAGGAGTATTGTAAAAGTACCTAAGGAGTATAATAAAATATTCTTCCTAGTGCCTCCATGATATGATGTAAATAAATTGTATGTACTTGTATCTATCTATGTAACATGCAAATGAAATATTATTTTAAGACTTGGGTACGCAGGCATACCCCATTGACATGTGTGTCTCATTATCAGATAACTTGTTTGGTATTAGGTAGTACCCGTATTATTAAGATTTTGAAACTTGAAGGATTAGCCCATGGGTTGATTAAATTGTCTATTTGGTGGATCGTGTTGGATGTAGACTCTAGGGGGTGAAGTATGCCTAGGAAATTTAAGTTTTATGTATATTCACAGGGAGTTTATGAAGAAGTTGGATTAAACATGTATATTAAGGACATCCTACTAGAATGATGGCTTCAATAGTTAGCTAGCCATGTATTAAAGATAATGGTTTTTCCTTTTTATGGGTGTTGATCGTTTATAATGTCTACATGATTGAGGTATGAGATGCATGTATCGGGCTGGACCATATACATACATTGTTGATTAGTAGTGTCTTTAATTTAGGGTGGAGTATTTCATGCATCAAACTAATGATAAAGGATGATAAAAACTAACTTGATAGATATTAATATAAGTAATCACTAAGGGGTAGTGATGCTATTATAAACTCATAATTGTCTTATAGAATAATCTGTGATCATACAAGAAAGTTGTCGTTTCTTAATGTAATCTTCTTCTAAGATTAGGAGATGGTTATAATTAGTTGGATATGAAATATTATCTCCAACATCTTTATCTCCTAAGTTAGTACATGGTTGGCATAGTCTCTTAACTATCTCGAGACAAACCTTCATGTATTTATATATGCACTATTACATTGTTGAATAAAAAAATCAATAGAGTTTTGTTGTGTGGAAACTTGTGTACTCTAACAATTTTATACATAAGCATCCATATTTGATCATAGCTATTGGTTTTAGTAATCTTTTTTTGTTAATTGAAAAGTTATATTGAAAGTTATAAGTCATCACCACTTTTCTATTTATTATGAACTCCATCAAAATGAAAAGTTGAGGTTTATAAAGGAAAATGGAAGAGAGAGACAAGTCATAAGGGTAAAGGAAAGAATATGTAATTAATAAAAATAGTTTAAATTAATTTTAGATTTTTAAATATTTAATTTTTTGAAATTTTATAGATTTAAAGTTAAGATGAATTTAAACTCATTACAATTAAATGTTATTGCTTAATATAATTTATTTATTTTTTAAGATATACATTTTCTTTATAATATTAAAAAAAAATGCTAATAGTAAATAAAACATAATAAAAAAATAATAACCACTCATTCATCTTAACCATATATTATATTTTAAGATAAAGATTTATCTTTCATAATATCAATATCAATGAATCTTAGCCATATATTCTTTTTTTACATAAAGGATTATCTTTTATAATATTAATATTAATGAGTCTTAACCATATATTATTTTTTAAAATAAAGGATTGTCTTTCATAATATTAAAAAAATATGAACTTAATAAACAAAACATAATAAAAAATAATAACCACTAATCCATTTTAACTCACAAATGTTTATGTTTGATTTTTTTTTCACGAGAACACTTCATACCAAATAAATTTAAATTAAAATAGATATCTCCACCATGATGGAAAGACAATATTACAATCAGAATTGTAATTCAATGACATTTTCCAAAACCAATACAAGTTTTGTAAGGAGTACAAGTAGGCAATAGTATATTCTGCAAAGCTACCACGAGTTTAATAAAATTAAACTCTTGTAGTGAAGATTAATAATTGTTAAATATAATGTAACCTCAACAGTCTGACTGTACGCTGCGAGCTGTCCTGGACAGTTGTACACTCAGTTCTTTATGTTCTTGATTAGCTTGAGCCTATTTAGCTAAACTCTTTTCCATTTTTCAGTAGTTACTCCATATACTCAATACAATCAATAGTAATATGTTCATCTCACTCTTCTGTTTTTCCATTTCCGTATTCTCTGCTTCTCATTTTGTCACGGTATCAGAGCTTTAGACGTAAGCCTCTTCACATAGTCTGAAGAGCAGCCCGATCCTAGGAAGCACAGATCTTAAACTGTCAATGAGCTCACGGGACGCAATTTCTTCGCAAAGGTTGGAGAGCAGTTCGTCAGTCCGCTCAAAATATCATTGCAGACAACAATTGCATGGAGGCAGAAGGAAGAAATAATTAAATATACACAAGTTCTTTAAAGAATTCGTGAAATTCTTTCTTCCAGAGAAGATTCTACAAGAGAAGCAAAGGACAAGAAGACAGATTCGTAAGATCGGCCCGAACATATCTAAGCCATTGATCGAATTCAGAAAGGACGAGGAGCGCTCAGAAAAGGAGAAAGAGTTTCAGCCGTAAGATCAAGATGAGATCAACAACAGTCATCAGATGAAGAAAAGGTGTGCATGTTTTAACCACCAAAGGTTTTCAAATTTCGGAAATTCAGTGATCTTCGTGCAAAGGTTGCAAAGCAGTAGAACTCCTGAAACCCGAGATTCTGAAGTTAAGATCTTAGCCATTCGTTTGATAATACTTAAGGACCATTGGATGCTCCTAAAATTCACATTTTGACACTTTGCGAGTTTTGCGACTAAGAGCAGTAAAAGGACTCCAAGCCCGAATACGTAAAATTGATCACAGTCATCCATCAAAAAGGGACATGTGGCAGAGATCCTAAGTTAGTGCATGGTTGGCATAGTCTCTCAACTATCTTGAGACAAACCTTCATGTATTTATATATGTACTATTACATTGTTGAATAAAAAAATCAATAGAGTTTTGTTGTGTGGAAACTTGTGTACTCTGACAATTTTATACATAAGCATCGATATTTCATCATAGCTATTGGTTTTAGTAATCTTTTTTTGTTACTTGAAAAGTTATATTGAAAGTTATAAGTCATCACCAGTTTTCTATTTATTATGAAGTTATATTGAAAGTTATAAGTCATCACCACTTTTCTATTTATTATGAACTCCATCAAAAGGAAAAGTTGAGATTTATAAAGGAATATGGAAGAGAGAGACAAGTCATAATAGTAAAAGAAAGAATATGTAATTAAAAAAAATAGTTTAAATTAATCTTAGATTTTTAAAGATTTAATTTTTTGAAATTTGATAGATTTAAAGTTAAGATGAATTTAAACTCATTACAATTAAATGCTATTACTTAATATAATTTATTTATGGTTTATGCTATACATTTTCTTTATAATTTTAAAAGAAATCTGCTAATAGTAAATAAAACATAATAAAAAAATAATAACTTCTCATTCATGTTAACCATATATTATATTTTAAGATAAAAATTTATCTTTCATAATATCAATATTAATGAATCTTAGCCATATATTATTTTTAAAAATAAAGGATTATCTTTTATAATATTAATATTAATGAGTCTTAAGCATATATTATTTTTTAAAATAAAGGATTCTCTTTCATAATATTAAAAAAATATGGACTTAATAAATAAAACATAATAAAAAATAATAACCACTAATCCATTTTAACACACAAATGTTTATGTTTGATTTTTTTTAATAGAACACTTCATACCAAATAAATTTAAATTAAAATATATATCTCCACCATGATGGAAAGACAATATTACAATCAGAATTGTAATTCAATGACATTTTCCAAAACCAGTACAGGTTTTGTAAGGAGTACAAGTAGGCAATAGTATATTCTGGAAATCTACCACGAGTTTAATAAAATTAAACTATTGCAGTGAAGATTAATAATTATTAAATATAAAGTAACCTCAACAGTCTGACTGTACACTGTGAGTTTTCTTGAACAGTTGTACACTCAATTCTTTATGTTCTTGATTCGCTTGAGTCTATTTAGCTCAACTCTATTCCATTTTTCAGTAGTTACTCCATATACTCAATACACTCAATACTATTATGTTTTGCTCACTCTTCTGTTTTTCCATTTCTATATTCTCTGCTTCTCATTTTGTCATGGTATCACAGCTTCAGACATAAGCCTCTTCACATAGTCTGGAGAGCAGACCGATCTTAAGAAGAAAAGATCTTAAATTGTCAACGAGAGCACGGGACACAATTTCTTCACAAAGGTTGGAGAGCATTCCGTTAGTCCGCTCAAAAGTTCATTGCAGACAACAATTGCTTGGAAGTAGAAGGAAGAAACAATTAAAGATACACAAGTTCTTTAAAGAATTCATGAAATTCTTTCTTCCAAAGAATATTCTACGAGAGCAGCAAAGGACAAGAAGACGAAGTCATAAGATTGACCCTGCAAACAGATTTGAGCCATTGATCGAGTTCAGAAAGGACGAGGACCGCTCAGAAAAGGAGAAAGAGTTTCAATTGTCAGATCAAGACGAGAGCAACAACAATTGTCAGATGAAGGAAAGTTGTGCATGTTTTAACCGCAAAAGGTTTTCAAATTTCAGAAATTCGGTGATCTTCATGCAAAGGTTGCTATGCAGTAGAACTCCTGAAACCTGGGATTCTGAAGTTAAGATCTTAGCCGTTCATTTGCTAAGACTTAAGGACCATTGGATGCTCCTAAAATTCACAATTCGACACTGTGCGAGTTTTGCGACTAAGAGCGGTAAAAGGACCCCAAGCTCGAATACGTGAAATTGATCATAGTTGTCCATCATCAAGGGACATGTGGAAGAGATCCATGTACGTCAGCTATTTTTCCCTTTATATTTTTATTTCGGCATTTCACGGATCGGGAGAATGGAGGAAAAGTCGTTCGACTTCGCAATACCCGAAATCCCGATAAACAAAATACCGACGAGATCTGGACCGTTAGATCTAGAGAAGCATGAACCGTCGGTTTTGGGGAGTCGAGAATGTGAAGTAGGTCGTGACTTGGAGCTTGCAAGTCATAAAATCCTGACATCCTTTGAACCGTCCATTGGAAGGAATGCATGGAGAGCATTCAACACTTTGTTGACTCGTGACTCGAAGGAATCAACGAGCGAAGTTTCAAGAACCTGTGATACCCGAAATCAAGAAATAATAGAAACCGTTGATCGAGAAAAGATCTGGACCATCGATCCAGCACCATCGTGATTTTGTCTACCGGGAAATCAAAGGCAAGATTTCAGTGAACTCGTGATACGCGAAACTCCGATGTGAACTGAGCAGTCAGATCATAGATCTCCACGGGAAATTAAGACTTCCCATCTCTTCCCACTCTTCCGAGGTTTGTGAGTTAGGAGGTTTGCGAGGTAAGGAAGAATTTGTGGCCGTTGATCTCAAATCAACGAGGATCGTTGATCCTTGAAGCAATTTCACAATTCGGCTATTTGAAGGAACTGCTACCTTCAGTGTCAAAACGCGAAGTCCTGAAAAGTGAAAACCTGAAGTGCCTGGTTTTTTTGGCCATGGTCACATGAGAAGCTAAACCTCAAACTTTCTTTGGCTCTCAAGTAAACTCATAAATCCCTATTCTGACATTAGAGGGGCTACAGTTGTTGTAGTGTTATAGTTGCTAAAGAACATAGTTCAGAGCCTTGAATTTGTAGATCTTTCGCTCGGATAGTCAGATACAACCAGATCGAAGTCAAAGAGTGGTTTACACCATGTTTTTCGATCCAAAGTCACTGCAATATATTCGAAGACCCGATTTTCCATGCAGGAATGAGGTAAAAGAGAAATCCTATATGATAAAATTCTTTAAAGAGGGCTAGATCTAGAAATTTAGGACCAACTCAAGGATGGATTCTTCTTGGAAATAATTATGTGTTTTGGTCTCTTCAAATGAGATCCTTCTTGCAAGAACAAGAGTGATGGGATCCATTGGATCTTAGATATGTGGAACCAGATCCATCAGACCTTCCTGCCATGACCAACCAACAGAGCACTTCTCAGGCAACACAAAGGAACAAAAAAATATGGCAAAATTTTGGATTCAAAATTCATTGGATGACTCGATTTTCTCAAAAATCATAGGTGTTGTTACTTCAAAACAAGCTTGGGACATCCTTAAATCAGCCTACCAAGGAAACGACAGGGTCAAAACATTCAAATTGTAGACCTAGAGGACACACTATGAGACTTTAAAAATGACAAAGTCTGAAAAAGTTGATTAGTTTATGACCAGAGTCATGGGAATCGTGAACCAGGTCAAATTGACTAGTGAAGCCATCCCTAATCAATGCATTGTTGAGAAAATCCTCATAAGTTTGCCAAAGATATTTGAAATGGTCATTATAGCAATCCTTGAATCCAAGGATCTTTCAAATTTTTCAACAGATGAACTCATGGGTTCCCTATTGACACATGAGACAAGACTTCATCTCATAGATGAGTCAATTACCAATGCCTTCAAAACTCAATTCCCCTTCAACAGAGGGATAGGCAGAGGAAGAGGCATAGGTCACTAAGGAAGAGGGAGCATTATAACTAACCATCACTGAAGTGGAGGTCATAGACAATAGAACCAGAATCAAAATTTCCAAGGTCACAGACAACAGAACTAGAATAAGAATTTCCTGCCTCAAAGAGGTAGAGGGAGAAGATCATACGACAAATCTAGCATACAATGCTATTACTTCAAAAAGGTTGGACAATATGAATTTGAATGTCGAAAGAAGTAAGCATATCAGCTTTCAGGCAGAGTACATGTCTCAAATCATACAAGAGAAAACCGAGAAGCTATGCTTATCTCATGTCACAAGACTAAAGAACAACATAAATATCTCTTGTTGTTGGACAGTGGTTGCAGCAATCACATGACAGGTAACAAAGATTTACTTTTATCCATTGATTCTTCAATTTCCTCTTATATTACACTTGGAAATGATTCCTTAGTCAAAGTTCAAGAAAAAAGAATTGTACCTATTCTTACTAAACAAAATATAAAGAAAGACATAAACAATGTATATCATGTTCCAGATCTGAAACATAATATGTTAAGTGTAGGATAGCTCATTGAACATGGATATAAGGTACTTTTTGAGGGAGTATCATGTAGGATATATGATAAAATCCCCAGCAGAAAATTGATTTCTGAAATCCACATGACTCAGAATATGATGTTTCCCCTAACCCTCAGAACTGCAAATCTAATCCAATCATATGCACAAAGTGAATCCACCCCCAATGAAACTATGGTTTGACTTACAATATTTGGACATCTATCCTTTCAGAGTCTAAGTATTTTACATAAACACTCCATGGTCAAAGGTCTCCCTATTTTCAAAGAGGAAAATCCCCCATGTGAGTCCTGCATTCTAGGAAAACATAAGAGAACTAGTTTTCCATGGTCCTCCACTCAAACCAAACAACACTTAGAACTGGTTCACTCTGACCTATGTGGACCAATTCAAACAGAGTGGTAGTGTTTATTTTCTAACGTTTATTGATGACTTTAGCAGGAAAATTTGGATCTACTTTCTTAGACACAAGTCTGAAACTTTTTCAAAGTTCAAAGAATTCAAAGCTGAAGCTGAAAAATAGAGTGGAATATCCTCCCCTGTAAATTCAAAGCTGAAGCTGAGAACTATATGAAGAGCCTCCCAAAATTTTCAGATGGAGGAGGAGAATACAGCTCCAAAGAATTTGAAAATTTCTACAAATCACAAGGCATCATGATGCAAACTACAACGAGTTATAATCCACTGCAAAATCGAGTGGATGAAAGGAAAAATCAGACAATAATGAACATGACAAGAACCCTACTCAAAGATAAATGTGTGTCAAATACTTTTTGGGATGAAGAAGTAGCATGCTCAGCTTATCTCCTGAATAGATCTCCAACCACCAGTCTCAAGATGAAGGTCCCTCAAGAAGCATGGAGTGGGACAAAGCTAAAATTTGCACATCTTAGGACATTTGGATGCATAGCATACTCTCACATACCTTCCAAATTAAGGAAGAAACCGGATGATAGAAGTGATGAATTCATCTTTACTGGACACAGTGAAACATCAAAATCTTACAGGTTTTACAATCCATTCTCAAAGAAACTAATTCTCAGCAGAGATGTAAAATTTCTGTAAAATCAACTCTGGAATGAATCTGAAAATCAACAAATGGACAGTCAAAATCCATTGTTGCCCAGTCTTGAAAATGTAGAAAATTCAGGATAACCAATACCTTAATATGATCTTCCAAGATTGCAGGTACAAGGACAATCTGAAAATTCTCAGGATAACTCAACTTCCATCAGAGATTCATCCTATGAACTTCAAAATCACAGAACTCAAAGTTTGAGAGAAATCCATCAGCAGTTGGATGACATTGAACAACACAATCTTTTTTCATTAATGTCATGTCAACCTAAATCTTTTAAAGAAGCAGCTAAGGAGCCACATTGGGTTCAAGCCATGAACCAAGATATTGACTCCAGTTAGAAGAACAAGACATGGGATCCTGTTGATCTTCCCGGACACAAGAAGAGTATTGGTGTCAAGTGGGTTTAAAAAACTAAACTCAATGAAAAGGGGTAGATTGAGAAACACAAGGCAAGACTTGTTGCCAAAGGATTCTCAGAACAACCTGGTATCGATTATGGTGAAACTTTTGCTCCAGTAGCAAGGTTGGACACTATAAGGACTCTCTTAGCCATAACATCTCAACACAAATGGCAAGTATACCAGATGGATGTCAAGTCAACGTTTATGAATGGTTTCTTAGAATAAGAAGTTTATGTTGATCAACCACTTGGATTTGAAGTCAAAGCATAGCTAGCCAAAGTGTATCGGTTGAAGAAAGCCCTGTATGGCTTAAAGAAAGCTCGAAGAGCTTGGTACAACAAAATTGATACTTACGTGATCAAAAGTGGTTTCAACAGAAGCCAAAATGAGCCAACTTTATACACCAAAACAACTGAGGATGGTAAATGATTGTATGTTTATATGTTGACGACATGATATATCCTGGAAATATTGAGTTAACCAGTTTTAACCATGCCATTCAATCTGAGTTTGAGATGACAGATGTTGGCATAATGAAATATTTTTTGGGAATTGAGGCTGATCAATCAACCAAAGACATTTTTCTTTGTGAGAAAAAGTACGCAACAAACATCATCAAAAGATTTTGCATGGAAGACTACAATCTAGCAGAAACCCCTGTACCCCTAGGCACAAATTTGAGCAAGCAAGACGAAGCACCTATAGTGGACTCCACCTTGTGAAAAAAATTAGTAAGTAGTTTTTTGTATATTAACTAGGGCTGATATTATGTATGCAATCACCCTTGTTTCCAAATTCATGGAATCCCCCAAAGATTCTCACTAGAAGATGGCGAAAAGGATTCTGAGATATGCTGCATGCACTCTCAATTTTGGCTTATGGTACATTGAGTCTGATGTTAATCATCTCTCTCGTAACACAGACAGTGATTTTGCAAGGAGCCTAGATGACAAGAAAAACACCTCGGTACATATTTTTCACCTCAACGTGAACCTGATTTCATGGGCATCATAGAAGCAGCCAATTGTATCGATATCTTATGCAGAGGCAGCTTATGTTGCTGCTACCTCAGCTTCCTATCAAACTGCGTGGTTGAGAAAAATATTGAAAGATATGTCACATACAGAAAAGGAGGCAACTTCTATTTTTTGTGACAACACCTCAGCAATTTCTTTATCCAAAAACCATGTGTTTCACAAGAAAAGTAAACACATTGACACTCGCTTTCACTTCATCTGCAAGCTTGTCAATAATGGTGACATTGCACATAAATTATGTGGCTCACGAGATCAACTCACAGATATTTTTACAAAGCCACTAGGAAAATTCGTTTTTTTATTTTCAGAGACAGGACTTGGGCATTATCAATGTTGATGTTTGTAACTGTTGAGTTTAAGAGGGAGTTTTAAATATAATGTAACCTCCACAGTTTGATTGTACACTGCCGGCTGTCCTGGACAGCTGTACACTTTGTTCTTTATGTTCTTTATTTGCTTGAACCTATTTAGCTCAGCTCCTTTTGCTTACTCCATATACTCAATACTATTATGTTCGGCTAGCTTTTCTGTTTTTACATTTCTGTATTCTCTGCTTCTCATTTTGTCAATAACATGATAGGGAAGATTCATAAACGAAAGACTAAACACTATACTAAAATCTAAAATCTAACAAATAAAAAACTAGGGAAGATACACACAGCGATGAGAATGATGCGACGAGAAAAACTAGTTCCGTTAGCCACATTATAGATAAATATTGGTACTAAAGAGTTTATGCTTCCACTGGTCAGTTCAGGGTGGGTTTCACAATTAGTGTGGGGTGTGGCTTTGGATTTCTCTTTGCGCAGAGAGTGTCAAGATGGGGAGTTGTGAATGTCCCGTCCAAAAACAATTTCGCTATCTTTCCGTAAGCGGCGTCAGACAAATGAAACCCATCCCAGTTGAAATATTGTTGAGGATTGGCACACGGAAATACTCTTCAATGCTATATTCGGATTGAAATTATATCGACCACCCGCTCCGCAACATGTCCGTAAAACATTTTTCCGCAGCGCTAGATGCATAGATGCACCAATGATCCATTCCAAACAATTCAACAGTAAGGACGGAAATGGAATGGAGGAAAATGAATTAATTCAAAATAAAGAATATCAAAACTCATTAACGTCGAAAGAAATGAATCGTGGAAATTAAATTTCTTCCTCCTACCGAAAAACATGGAGAGTGTAAAACTTTGAGGGCAGCTCCGTAATACTCTCCAAAGACAAATTTAACTTGGGGATGTTCTACTTGCAACTGTGCCACTCGCTCTCTCAGAAGATCATTGCCCTTTTTGGCGAAACTGTTAAACCTCGGAATGCACCCCGTTTTGTTCACGGCTTCTCCATCTCGAGATGAAGTTGAAGCGTATAGTGTTAAATATGACGCAATCAGCCGATGGGCAAGTTGTTTTGAACTAAAATCTTCTTTGCACAACCCACCCTAATCAATGTCTGTGACAAAGTCAGACATTGAATCTACGGTTTAGTCAGACGTTCAGTACTCGAATAGATAACAAAAGTCTTCCTTTAAGACGACATTTTATTTGTAGGCGTATATAACCCTTCTACACAATTAATTAACACCAAATAGGCGTATATAACCTAACCGTCCAAGACAAATATTTAAGTGTACAAAAGTGTATTTAACTCTACAAAAGTGTATATAACCTAACCCTGTATATAACCTAACCCTCCTCCACATAAAGTACAAAACTAAATGCCCATACTCACCTTTAACGCTTTTACGATCTTGTCCACGACTAAAGGGACAAAGGTAGAGATTTCTTCCATGTCTCTACGCTGAAAGAATGGATTGTTGTAGTCGTCTCCGCCTATCTCCCCATCAGGAACAATGCGTTTGCAAAATGCTCGTTACAGTCTACATTACGGAATTGCAGAGAAAACAAACAATTATTCTCAATCCACGGGTTGAGTTGATTTGGAATCAGTCAGAGCTTAATAAATCATAAGCAATTGAAATTATTAAATCATAAAAACAAAACAGCCAAGCAAATTAATTACTTGGTTCCAAAAAATAGAAATATTGAAGAATGAAGCAGCAGCACCTCCAGGGAAGGTCGTACAGAACTTTTGTCTTTGCCATAGAAACCACTGAATCTGAGTGTCGAGTGAAAATGGAGTCATAAGCGGCCCTATATTCTTGGCTTTGAAGAAAGCAGGTTTCAAGGCTGTGGCTCCAGCCACTGTGAAGTTAACACCGTCTGTGAATTTTGAATTGTTTCTTATCCTCAGATCGGATCTAAGAACGGCAGACCGGAAGCTTGTGCTGCCTAACAAAATTTACATGATGAAAATGAAAGAAACTAAGTCCGTAAGCAATCATGAATATTTCTATTACAACAATTAACAAGTACTTTTTATTTTCAAAAGGTTTCAGCTGCATACCGATATAATCAACGATCAGTCGTCCGTCCGAGAAGTGGCCTGTTGCTTTGCCAAAATATGTTTCGCCAGCACGATCACCAGCAGCTGCCGCTAACAAATTCCCTGTATCGGCCACAGAATCTCCAAAACTGTAAACAGCACTGTAACAAGCTCTCACTTTACCGCTCCCATTCCCATTCCCAGCACCATAACTTGTCCATGAATGCTGCAGAAACAATATTATTACTGGGAATCTGACAATATTAAGATTTGTAAACTTCATTCTGGCTTTTCTCTCTGTATATATTTTGTATTATAATAAAAAAAAACACGACTATGGCAATAGATGAAAAATCAAATCACTATCAGTGTTGCACGATGCAAATGCGTGTATCGACTCCACTATATATATACATATACGCCCTCTAGATTATCGAACAATTCACAGTTGCAGTGAATGATCTTTCCTTCCATCAAAATTTTAAGTCGCTAAGAGCAGTAGTCATAAAATTGAAGAGCTTTTACTCATAGACTGGTCATCTACGTAATTAAATGTACTAATGAGCTTATTTACCTCGAATCCCAACTACTAGCTTCTTTTCGTACTGTGAATGGAGTAACTAGCTTTCTTCGCTCGAATTCACTACTTTTCAGAGTGGCGTGTCAACCTTTATTGTTGCGTTCAACCTTTCTTCTTGCGTTTCCATTTAACTGGATGCGCTAACTAGCTTCCTTTCCTTTCCCAAAATTGAGACGGCAAAGTTAGGGCAATTTAAGTTTATCTATTTTTCATTTCACCTCGCAAAAACAAGACACGTAAAGCCGAGAGGGGTTGTTCGCTTCACAATTCAACTCGTCGTTAAAATTCTTACGGCAATTTAAGTTTGACCAGTGTACTATATTTTTGGAGAGCACTGTTTTCATTATTTTGGAAACAACTTAGTTATATTATAGTAAGTTTGGTTTAATGAACAGATTTATTAATAATTATAATAAAAGAACGATTTCAAAATTAATTTATTAATAATTAAAATAGAAAAACAATTTCCATAAGAAGGGTTTGACAAGTCCAAATAAACATTTAAAGTTTTAAACTGGATAAAAGTAAACAATACTGACTGGAGTGCGTAAGTTAATTTTTCATTGTTAAATTATAAATGAAAGAAAGTGAAAAAAAACTAGTTGGGGTATTGTAAGTGAAAAAATCATAAATAAAAGAAAGTGAAAATTACTTGGTTGAATGTCTAAGTAAATTTTTAGATTTAGATTTTATTAATTTAGAATATGAATTTATTTTTAAAAATCTATTTTTTTTTTATGGAATTTTAATGACTTCATTTAATTTAAAATTAAACAAATTTTTATATACTTTATTTTATTATTCATGGAATCTTATTTTTAATATTTTAATATTTTATTATATAAGTGAAAGTGATTTTGGAAATCTTCTCTTAATGTTTTTCAAGCACATAAACAAACTTCTCAAGAATCACAAGTAATCACTTACCCTCTAAAGGTCCCATAGACCAATTTCGTCTTAATGGATGCCATCATCAATTATAAAAAAATTTAACTACTTTTTAATTAAATTTAGAAAGTGATATTCCATATTCCATTCATATTTTTCTAACACCTTAACCAACAATTTAAATCCAAAAGAAAACTTGTGAAAAAAACTCAAATTGAACTCTACAACTAATAGTTGTTTTTAAGCCTATCTAAGCTTGATCCTAAGAAGTTCTCAAGGAAAATTCCAATTGTTCATATAGAGAATGAAGTTTTTTCTATGGAATACATAGATTCTAGGGTTACGCGGCTCCCAAATGAGAAATTTTTAAAATTGGAGGCCCTATCCTCATCCCTCACATACACAAGCTATTCAATTTAGCATGGAAATGAGAAATCTAAGAATAGTGAAGGATGCCGCGCTAAAATTTTTAAAATTAGAGGGCCTATCATCATCCCTCGCATACACAATCTTCAAGACGAAAACAAGGATTCCATAAACCCTGGACACAAAGCCTCATTGTACCTACATTTAAAAGTGGGGATAATAACATTTCCTATAATTATATGACCATTATGACTAGCTTGATTTTAGCCAAGCTACATGGAATTATTTTGGAAAAAAAGATTAACATATAGCTAGAAAGTCATGGAAAAAGAGTTAAATTCCAAGATGGATTTAGGAGATATGATTCAATTATGGACCACCTTGTTACCCTTAGGATCATCGTGGAGGAGTGTCGCAATAATAAAACCAATCTCATGTGTTGTTTTGTTGACTTCAGGAAATCTTTTGACATAGGACCCACGACAAACCTTTAGGATAGATTAGAAGAGATAAATGTGTCTTTCAAGTTTAGGGATGCTCCAATAAGGTTCTATGAGAACATTATTGCCAGTTTTAGGAACATTGAAGTCTATTCAAAATAAATTAACTACAATATTAGAATCAAGCAAGGTTGTCCCTTGACACCTACCTTTTTTGGCATATACATTGCCAAGTTAGAAGGTTTTTTGGAAGAAGCATATTATGTTGGCCCAACTCTCACTAGTTTAGTCATCATTATTCTTCTTTGGATTATGATATTGATCTTGTGGCGAGGATTCCCGATGATCTTGGAAAGAAACTAAGAATCCCCAAGGATTTCTAATCCAATATGGGTATGACTTTTAATACTAACAAAATATAAGTCATGATGATCAAATCTGATAAGATCACCTACAATACTTTCATATATGACAACAACAACATGGAGGAAGTGCCTTCATGCATATACATTGGAACCGATATTCACCACAAGCTCAACCTGAATTACAACATTGAGTTATGGATAAATGGAGGATGGAAAGCTTATTGTGGGATTGAAAACAATTATAAAACAACAAACCTTTTGATATGGGATAAGAAAAAAAACCTCTTTGAGACTCTTATTACTCCTATTATTCTATATGGATGCTAAGTTTGGGGATTCAGTATCTCTAAAGAGTCATGGAGAAAGAAAAATCATATTCAAAATAATTTTATAACTTATAATCTCAAAATTAAAGGAAATACACCATATCCTTTCTGCTCACACAAGCAATCATTTCCTCCATTTAGGGGATGACTATGACGAGAGACCTATTGTATAAGAAGAAGTTAAACAACATGGAAGAAAAAAGAATTATTAAAATTTCTTCAAACTCCAGCCAAAACCACCTTCGGAAGTGAGGATGGCATAAAGATGCCCAATCTTGGCTAAACTAGTGGGAAATAAAGGATGACATCATTTTGTAGAATAAGAATAATATTAAAAATATTATTAACTCAAAATTTAAGGAGAAAATGTAGTGTCATAAAGAGTTAGAGGGAAAATAAAATTAAGATATTATATGGAGGTAATCACAATTCCTAAAAATTCCCTCAGATGAAAGATTATGTCACCTTTGTGACGCTAAGAGGCTTGAATATGAGAAGCACTATCTCTTAGATTGTCTGGCATATATCGATATTAGATCTCAAATTTTAAAACATTTGTCTCACTACCAACCTTCGTAACCTTTTAACTCAACAAAACTATGGTGACCTTGGAATGTTTCTCTTAATATTTTTTTAACTCAACAAAACTATGGTGATCTTGGAATGTTTCTCTTAATTCCTTTTTAGTACAGAAATAAAATTATGAAAATATATTTCCTCTCAAAAATAAAAATCCTAGAAAATAAAGGATATACATTCTAGTAAAAAAATCATTTCACAAATAAATAAAATGATCTAATATAATATCAATTTCATATCTAATTATAATAAATACTTTGTAATTATTATTGTGTATATGGTTGTCTATTTTGCTTATGGATTTTGATGATGATGTTGTTGGATTATGATGTTATGTTATTTAATATCTATGTATAGACATGTGTTATTGATGGGTTTCTCATGAGTGTGCAGGGCACTTGATAGATCGACGATGTTGATGGAATCAATGGACCTCCTTGGACTCTGGCTCGAGTCAGAGAGTGGACTATATATGGCTAACGATTTATTTCTAATTAGACTCACATAAGAAGTAAAGGGGCCATGCATGACAACCAAATATTGAGAGAGAGGTGTGACAGCAGCCTTGCAACAACCTACTAGAACTCTCGTCATGGCTCGGATTGTAGGTTAAAAATTACCTAGTTTGAGAGATCTACGATGTCGTGAGGGCAGACTGAGATAATCACTGCTGAAGATTCTAAGGGGCACGCCATAAGGCATTGTCCTTATTCCTTATAGGCCCTTAGTCTCTCACAAGGTCACCTGATAGTGTGTTAACTCCAAGAGTTGGACAACTAAAAAAATCAATCAAATGAGAGTAGCACCATTGGAGCACATAGTGCATCTTGAAGGGCACATCTCATAATTAAAACTTGAAAAAAGGTGAGTGGAACCCTTGGAGCAAGGAGTGCGTCTTGAAGGGCATGTCACGATATTTAATAAAGGTGAGTCAATGAACCTAGGTGCCTAGAAAACAATACTTGTTTTGACATGGTCAGAATTAAAATAATTATTAAATGAGTAATTTTTATTAATTATAAAATCTCCTTAAAAATTCTAAGCCTAGTTTAAAAATTTGAACCTAAGTCTAAAGTGGGTAAGAAGAGAAAAATTTAAACTATAAATTTAATAAATGATGGGGGATGAAGAAAAATCAAGTTAGGAATTGAAAGAGTAAAAATTTGTATCTATAGATTTAATTATATAAATGTGTTCAAAAGCATACCAAATTGGAACTAAGATAAGAAAGGAAATATATATAAAAAGAAATGAATATAGTCTAGTCTAACTAAAGAACTTTATTAAATTAAACACGACTAAGTTTTAGAAAGACATCAGCCATTAAAAGGAAATAGAGGGAATAAAGGGATAGCTAGAAGCAATTTTAGGAGAGTTTTTATGATGGGTGAGGGAAATTGACATTTAATTATATTAAATAGTGAATTTTTGGTGCAACTAAGGGATTGGATGACAAATGTACGAGGGATATTAATTCATAATTAATTTAAAAAAACAAATTTAATGTGCAATTGGCAAGTGGACAATATGAATTTTTTTATAAAAGAAATGTCTACGAAGAGGAATGGATCATGACTGGTATGCGTAAAGTTATGCTGCCAAAATTTCTTTGACTGATTTTTCTTGTGAGAGTTGGCATACCCATCTCTAAAAAGAGAGAGTGGTGTCTCGAACTTGCAAGGGGAGATGGGAGCTACAGTTTTTTGGTTGTGTTTTTTCGTGGCCCCTTTGTGGCTCGGGGAGCTAAGGGGGAAGAAGATTACCTCTAGCGTTGCCTGGGAGGTATCAGTGAGGTCTTCATGATTAATAAGCAGGGAGCGGGATGGAGCGCAAGCGCAAGAGATCATCATCGACTTCTCGCCTTCGGTTACAGTATTTTTATTTAAATTTGTAATCACAATGGCTTAATTTGTATAATCTAGTTTTTGTTTTTACCTCCATACTTGTGTGAGATATTAAGATCAAGAGATAAGCTCGTAGATGATTTTATAAATGCTAGAGGCGGATTCCTAATAGTTGCACTGCCATTTTTAATGTAAATCAAAGCTTGAACGTATACATATATAAATGTTTGACTACCATCGTTGTTAATTTCAAATCTGATATGTTGTTGAATATATACATACATAAATGTTTGACCATCGCCATTGTTAATTTTAAATCTGAGATTGAAAGTTTACATACAGAATGTTTGATGATCGCTTGGTTAATTTCAATCTTCTACACATAGAATGTTTGATCATTGCCCTTTAATTTGAACCTAAGTTTGTATTATCCAATCCATAAAACATTTTTTTCCAAATCAAAATTTCTCTCTAATGAGGTCACTGCGAGCCAAAATTTATCTCGAACTGATAAAAAATTCTCTTGATCCTTACCCACATTTTTTCTTACTCTCTAGCGAAGTTTTTCTCTGCCAATGCACACTCCACCTCTACGTTTTTTGCTGAAGAATCGAATCTGGAGAATTTTAATAGGGGGTTCGGGTCCGAGAGTGGAGGAGGAAACCAAGTGTCCAAAGCCGAGTTGGGGAAGATCTAGATATGGTCTGAGGATAAATATAGCTGAGTAGTAGAAGGAAAAAGGATTTTTTTGTTCGGTGGAGTCGAAAACAGGGATGTTGTCGAGGATGGTAGCCAAGAACAAGGAGAAAAAACTTCCCCAGAACAAAGTGTGGGTAGAGGGACAAGACTGGTAGAAGTAGTGAAGTTCCCAAGGAGAGGGGAAGAGGTGCCTCTCACAAATCTGTGCCCCGGAATAGGTTCAGAAAGGTTCGAGCCAATTAGGATAAAGGGGGGTTTCGAGGACAATAGCATAAGCTCAGACAGATCAAGAGAGTAATCCACTAAGTCTTCACAATTCTCCATATCGCCGACCAAAACCACAGATGGAGTTGTTAACCGTCGCTAAGGAAAATTTCGTGCCTAGGAAAGGAGCTCGACAGAGGGAGAAGGGGGATTTTGGGCCTATAGAGCGAGTGTAAACAATAGAGACCCTCACTAGTCAAAGTAAAAGGGGAAACGAAGAAAGGAGAAGGGACAAGGAGGAAGCGGGGGGACCAGAAAGGGAAAAGGGGGTCAGAAAAGGGAATGGCAGGAAGAGGAAGCGGGCCTGCAGCCCTAACACTCAGGCTTGTAATCCTGCGGCCATATGCACGCACTCATCAAACTTAAAGACGCATACCCCCACAATCATCTATGAAAGTTCGTTTTCAACTCTCTAGTTTAACAATTTTATACATAAGCATCCATATTTGATCATCCCTATTGGTTTTAATAATCTTTTTTTGTTACTTGAAAAGTTATAACTCATCACCACTTTTCTATTTATTATTCTTCATCCCATGGAAAAGTTGAGATTTATAAAGAAAAATGAAAGAGAGAGACAAGTTACAATACTAAAAGAAAGGAAAGAGTATGTAATTAAAGAAAAAGTAGTTTAAATCAATCTTAGATTTTTAAAGATTTAATTTCTTTGATAGATTTAAAGTTAAGATTACTTTAAACTCATCAAAATATTAACTACACTTAAATACAATTATTTAATACAATTTATTTATTTTTGAAGCTATACATTTTCTTTATAATATTAAAAAAATGTTAATAGTAAATAAGAAAATAATAACAATCCATCCATCTTAATCATATATTATATTTTAAGATAAAATATTAATCTATTTTAATCATATATTATATTTTAAGATAAAAGTTTAACTTTCATAATATTAATCTATTTTAACCATATATTATGTTTTAAAATAAAAGATTATTTTTCATAATATTAAAAAAATATGAACTTAATAAATAAAACATAATAAAAAATAATAATCACTAATCTATTTTTAATTTTAACCATTTTAAGACAAAAATTTATGTTTGATTTTTTAACCATAAAATTAAAGTCTTGCACTCAACAAATTTATGATTCACAACATGATAGGGAAGATTCAGAGCACATTTATGATTCACAACTTGATAGGGAAAATTCATAAACCAAAGACTAAACACTATACTAAAATCCCAATTTCGAACAACTAAAATCTAAATTGCAATCTTTTAAACATTCACAACCATGAAATTTATACATCAACATTTATGATTTTCCTGCATTGTATCTAGATTTTCGCTCATTTAGTTCAGAAGATATTGAGCATGCACACACATCAATGATAATGATGCGACGAGAAAAACTAGATGAGCGTGGTCAATTCAGGGTGGCGTTTGATACTGGTCAATTCAGGGTGGCGTTTGAAATTAGTGTGGGGTGTGGCATTGGAGTTCTCCTTGCGCAGAGAGTGTCAAGATGGGGAGTTGTGAATGTCCCGTCCAAAAACAATTTTGCTATCTTTCCGTAAGCGGTGTCAATCAAATGAAACCCATCCCAGTTGAAAGATTGGCACACGAAACTGCTCTTCCTACGCCGTATGTTACATTCGGATTGAAATTGTGTCGACCACCCGCTCCACAACAAGTCCGTAAAACATTTTTCCGCAGCCGTGGATGCATAGATGCACTAATGATCCATTCCAGTCAATTCAACAGTAAGGATGGAAATGGAATGGAGGAAAATGAATTAATTCAAAATAAAGAATTTTCCTCTTACCGAAAGACACTGGAGACTGTAATAGGGCCGCTCCGTAACAGTCTCCAAAGACAAATTTAGCTTGTGGATGCTCTACTAACAACTTTGCCACTCGCGCTCTCAGAAGATCATTCCCCTTTTTGGCGAAACCTTGGCATGCACCCCATTTTGTTCATGGCTTATCCATGTCCAGATGAAGTTGAAGTGTATAGTGTTAAATATGAGGGCGAGTAGCCGATGTCTGCTAGAATCTTCTTTGCACCGCCCACCTTAATCAATGTCTGTAACAAAACCCAAATCCAAATATAATAAGTATATAGATAATATAATTTAAATCTACGGTTTAGTTAGGCGTTCAGTACTCGAATGGATAACAAACGTCTTGCTTTAAAATAACATTCTATTTGTACAATAAAGCACCCTTCTACACAATTATTTAACTCCACATAGGTGTATATAACCTAACCGTCCAACACAATTATTTAACTGTAAAAAAGTGTATATAACCTAACCTAACCCTCTAATACAATTATTTAACTCTACAAAAGTGTATATAACCTAACCCTCCAAATAAAGTACACAATTAGATGGCCATACTCACCACTAACGCTTTTACGATCTTGGCCACGACTAAAGGGACAAAGGTAGAGATTTCTTCCATGTCTCGACGCTGAAAGAATGGATTGTTGTAGTCGTTTCCGTCTATCTCCCCCATCAGGAACAATACGGAATTGCGGAGCAAACAAACAGTTATTCTCAATCCACCGGTTGAGTTGATTTGGAATCAGTCAGAGCTTAATAAATCATAAACAAATCAAATTATTAAATCATTAAAACAAAACAGCCAATCAAATTAATTATTTGGTTCCAAAAAATAGAAATATTGAAGAATGAAGCAGCAGCACCTCCTCGGAAGGTCGTACAGAACTTTTGTCTTTGCCATAGAAACCACTGAATCTGACTATCGAGTGAAAATGGAGTCATAAGCGGCCCTATATTCTTGGCTTTGAAGAAAGCAGGTTTCAAGGCTGTGGTTCCAGCCACTGCGAAGTTAACACCGCCGCTGAATTTTGAATTGTTTCTTATCCTCAGATACGGATCTAAGAACGGCAGACCGGAAGCTTGTGCTGCTAAACAAAATTTACATGATGAAAATGAAAGAAACCAAGTCCGTCAGCAGTCACGCTCTCTCACTCTCTCTATCACGCTATCACGCTCTCTCACGCTCTCTATACAGAAACAATTAACAAGTACATGCTGTCTATACAGAAACAATTCACAAGTACTTTTTTTTTTCAAAAGGACGCTCTCTATTTCTATCACGTTCTCTCACGCTCTCTATACAGAAACAATTAACAAGTACTTTTTATTTTCAAAAGGACGCTCTCTATTTCTATGACGCTCTCTACACAGAAACAATTAACAAGTACTTTTTATTTTCAAAAGGTTTCAGCTGCATACCGATATAATCAACGATCAGTCGTCCGTCCGAGAAGCGGCCTGTTGCTTTGCCAAAATATGTTTCGCCATAAGGCAGATTACCAGCACGGTCACCAGCAGCTGCCGCTAACAAATTCCCTGTATTGGCCAGAGAATCTCCAAAACTGTATATAGCCCTGTAACAAGCTCTCACTTTACCTTTCCCATTCCCAGCC